>CATIWR010285881.1:0-78619 GCA_949677035.1 Omphalea diandra
ATATATATATATATATATATATATATATATATATATATATATATATATATTACAAAAAAGGTATAGTATTTCACGAAAATTTATATTTATATGAAATTCTTGTTTAGAAAATAATAATTCATCTTATTACATACTAAATAACATATAAGTATTATATGTTATTAAATAATTGATGAAACAAAATAAGATCAAATCAAATTTTAAAATTTCATTGTGAGAAAAAATTAAAAAAAAAACTTCACAAGAAAATACACATCTTCACGAAATTTAATATCTTATTTCACATATTTCATGTAAAGTGTTTTATATTTGTTGATTAATTATTTTACAAGAAAATGCACTTAACAAAAAGTGAATTTACTTAACAACAAAAGATATATATGAAATAAAAAAAAACCATTATTTCATAGTAAAACTTGTAATATTTCACAAAAATTATATATATACAATAATTCTTGCGTAAAAAAATAACAAGCTATCTTATTACATACTAAATATCATAAATATGTTATATTTCATTAAATAATTCACGAAACAAAATAAGATCAAATTAAAGTTTAAAATTTCACATTGATTAGGAAAAAAATTCACAAAAAAATACACAAATTTACAAAACTTCAATATCTTACCTTGCAAATTTTATGTAAAGTGATTTTTATATTTTGTTGATTATTTATTTTACAAGAAAACACACTTAATTAACAAAAAAGTGAATTCAATTAACAGAAAAAAAAAAATATGAAATACTTTTATCATTAAAATGTAAATAATCAAATAATATCTTAAAAAATTAAAAATAATGAAGTTTTTAAATGCAATTTCTAAAATTTACTTCAATTGTCATAATAAAATAAATTTTACAAATAAAGATCAAATTTCAAAAAATTGTATTATTTTAAATCATATCTTTATGTAAAAATAGGGTTCATTTTATATTAATTAATTATTTTACAGAAAAATGCACTTAACAAAAAATTAAATTCACTTTACAAAAAAATACATATAAAATAAATTTATCCCATATATATATATATATATATATATATATATATATATATATATTATATTGAAGTTTTTTCTTTTAATTTATACAACAAAAAAATTAAATGATTTGTCTTTCATTATCTTAAATGAGTATACTTAAATTACCAAAAATGTTAATAATTTAACAAAAATTTAACTATTTATATCACTTTTTTCATAAATTTATATTTATTTTTCTTAAAATATTAGGTTGTATAGAATTTTTGTATTACTTATACTTTAGTATTTTGTTTTTTAATTAAATATACATGTACTCTCTTGTTATATCCCAAAATCGTTGTCACTTTTCAATTTTCATATTATTTAAAAAACACATTAAATATTTATTAATTTATAATTTTTTTCAACTACATTTTTAATTATATTAATAAAATAATAAATATATTTATTTAATTTTTTAATTATATTAATAAAATAATAAATATATTTTATTCAATTTAATAATTAATAAAAATTTGTTAGAAAAAATAATTATAAATATTTTTAATTTAATAAAAGTGGCGTAACAAATAGAGGGAGTAGAATTTTTTGATTGGACATACAGAGCAAAATAATTTACTTCGTTTTTGAAACAAAGTAACGGTAGAATTTCCCCTGTTTAAAAGGAACTTGTTTCTTGAGCTATTTCCTTTCTTTTAGCCGAGTTCTCCGCCGCTGCCTTCTCCTCTCCGTGCCGCAGCCCTCGCTCCTGTCCTTTCCTCTCACGCTTTTGCAAGTCGTCGACTAGCTTTTCTGCAGTGGGAAGGTAGGTTTCTTTTTACTTTTTGATACGGCAGTATCTAAAGTAATGATAAGATGAGATTTGAAGTTTAATTAATGATTGATCATAATGATTGGTTTACCCACTTCGGATTTGAAGATTTCTTATGTAATTTGTTTTTGAGGATTGAATTTGAATTTTTTTATGTTTAAAAAGGAAAAATTAGGGTCGAGCATATTATTTCGCTAGCAGTTGATTGGGAAATTGAAGTAGGCAAATATTATTATAGTAAATTGCTCTGAAAAATTGCTGGGATAAAGGCAGTTCTTTTACATAATCTTGATCTTCAATTTCATTTTATGTACTAGAAAAATGAAGAAGGAAAGTCGGAATCTTGTTAATGAGTTCAATTCGAATATTCATTTTCACATTCATGATAATTCTTTATTTTTTGACAAGTTGATTAATTTTTTTTATTTTCTTTAATTTTGGATTTGTAGATTATGGAAAAGTGCTCAATAAATCTTTGCTGCATTTATTATTTATGCATGATAAATTTCCAACAAGAACACATTGTGACGCAGTTATTGCCTATAGTTTGGTTAACCGAACCATGCACACCTCTGGTCTGTTTTGCCGAAGTCTAAGCACAATGCATTGTCAATTCACATATGACTGTAGTTCCACCTTTTGTGGATCTGATATAATGTTGATGATTCTTGGTACAGCCTTGCATCTAAATAGAATATATGTTAAACAAACTCCGAATATGCGTTCATTATGGATATAGGCTAGCAGTTTTTCCACGAACATTTATCTTTGTCTCTTAAAGTTGAGCAAAAAATTGTCACAGGCCTTTTGTGAATGATAGAGAGGGAAAGGTGCATATAGTAGTTTGAAAATACAGTCATGGATTTATAATTATGTTTTTTTGCTAGTAAGATTTCTTATTTTTTCTATTGAGTTCTAAATTTTGTGTTTGCGCATGCATGCTTGTGCATCAGGTTAAATTGCTTCATGAATTATTCCTACAAATGAAAGTATTTCAATATATGACTAGGAAACATTTATCTGACATAATATTAGGCTTTAGGTGCTTCAATGTGCTGCTAAACTTGATTGAAGTGAGGAACCAGATTTTTTAATTTTTTGACAAGTTAGAATAAGTGTGGCAGAAAAGTACTTAAAGAGGGCTCACCTTTGGTCCGTTTTGCCCAAGTCTGAACATAATACATTATCAATTCACATGTGCCTGTAGTTCCACCTCTGTGGATCTGGTATAATGCTATTTTAGATGGCCATTATGTTAAATAATACCGAGTGTTAGGATGCCTCCTATCAGACAATGTGGATGCTAATATCTGTTTTTTGTTACAAATTTAATGAACCATGCTTTTTGTGGTTGAGATTTTTATATTGATGTACACTGCTCATTAAAATCCTCAATAATTTCATATTCTAATTAATTTCTTTTTTAATTTTTTCATAGGTAAAATATATTGTGTCTTTGCCGGTTGAGTTCCAGGCTGTATGCAACTTCCAAAGAGTGTAAGGCTCAGCTTCATAAGTATCCCAATGATGTGCATTGTGCATTTGACTTTGAAGATGAGGCTATGGTAGCTTATATTAGATTTTCTCAAAAATGTTTATGGTGCAAAGAAGTAAGCCTCCTTCCTTGCATGATTCTTTTTCTAACAATGCCTTGATGTATCAAGATGTACAATATTGTGTGTTTTTTTCCTCTTTGCAGAATGCTTTCCTGATCTGTCATTTCTGTCAAAGTTTACTTAAGGTTGGCATCTCAAATCATAAAGAAACCATTGGTCAGCATTTTTTTAGTTGTCAGACTAATGTTAAATGCAACTCCTTTTATGGTATAATAATTTGTTGTTGGTTTTTTTTGTGTTACTAATGTTTGGTCCCTTGTACTTGCTGAGCTTAAGGGCAGTGGTTATTTGTTATGGGCAATGATGCCAAGATGAAGCACATAGACCATGCAAGGTGAACTTTCTTTGGGATTTGAATTTATTTTTAAACATTGTCTTTTCAATTTTTTGTTTTTCTTTTTAAATTCTTATGGAAATTGTTTTCTCTTTCCCTTCTGTACATCAAATTTTTTTACTTGGTATATTCCTTCTAGCTATATGCTCTTTATTCCAAAATGTTAAATACACTCATTTAGTTTGTGAATATTGCAAAGTGCTTGCCTAAAAATATGATACTATTAAGTGAACATAAATAATGAACTGTTAAGCTATTAAGTGAATAGAAAATAGCATAAATTGAATCTATGAAGCGAACATGAATATAAAAATTGTATGTTTGGCTAAAATGTTTCTGTTTTGTATTTCTTCTGCTCTGATTTATAAGTGAACATGAATATGAAAATTATATGATTGGCTAAGATATTTCTATTTTTGTGTGAGTTTCTTCTACTCTGATTTAAGCCTTTAAATCTTTTTGCTGCTAGGTTGGTGACAAAGCTGATAGTTCCAGTTCTTCATCAGGTGATATGTTAAAAGTAGATTTAATGAGTGAAACACTTGAGAGTGAGCTTCAAACTGTTTGATAACAAAAAGACTGTAATTATAAAGTGTAATTTATACAAGGAGTTGATGCATGAATTTGTTAATATGATGTTGAACGCGAATTGGCCTGTCATTTTGTGTCAATTGAAGCTCCATGGTTGTGATCGTGCCTCTTATCTTTGCAGGCATGATCTTTAAACTGGCTAAATGATTAGTTGCCATGTGGCATGCTCAATAGGGTTCTCGATCAACTGTTGCAGTTGTTCCCTTGAAGTTTGAAGGTCGCGGTCGCGACTTAGGGATCACGAGTACGATTCAGCTTTTGTGCTGCATATTATGGCTAAAATGCTGGACACATTCTGTCATTTTGTTTTTGGTTCCATGGAAGAGCTCAATTGCGGTCACAACTTTATGGTCTCAGTTACAAGTCAGATTTTGGCATTTGAAGATTTTGCTATGTTTTTATGTTCTAACATATTACAAACTTATTTCTTGTAAAATCAAATACTTGGTAAACATATTAATACCTCTCAATCTAACTTGTCAATATCAAAAATAGGATTTGACAAGTTTTGTTAACTTAGGTTCACAGTAATAATGGTTGTTAACTTTTGGTCAAAACAAACTAGCGATTTCCTTAGAAGATATTTATTTTTTGTCTAGATTGCCAATTGATAGGAAACCAATAGTGGATGTTGACCTAAAAGACCCTAACAAAATGCGTTTTAAATCTTTTGGGGTATATAAATCCCGACGATAAGCTAGGTTAGATTAAAATAGCTTAAGATAAAATTCATGAAAGTCCCAGAGAACATGGAGGAGCATGATCTAGAGCTCTTATGTTATAATAGGGCCTACCTGCTATGTGTCCTCGGGTCCGCTGCGTTCCCTGGCACCTCAACTAATTAAGTGTCAGTAACCTTTTTGCTTTTGTGGAGAACATAGATAAATATGATGAGCATGCATGGAGAGCAACGATGCTTGATTATCTTCTTAGTGGAACAAACAAAGCAATAAAAAAAACGTGCAAAAAATATGTATGGACCGTGGTGGAGCCAAGAATCTAAGTTAGGGTGCGAAAGTTTATATACTAATTTTTTTTACAATAAAATGTGTGATTCAATTAAATAATTGATACATAAATAATTTTTGTTTACAATATTCTTGCTCTCTAAAAATATATTGATTATTATTAAATAAAGTATTTATATTTTTTTCAATAAACTATTTGTATTTTAGCTAAGTGCTTATAGCATATATTTATTTATTCTTTAAGTATATATATTTTATATATATATCTTTTAATTAACTGATTAGAACTCATCTAAATTTATTTTTTTTAGCATCACTTAATTGTCTCCCACCTTTTTTTTAGGAGAGCAAATGTTAAAAATGATATAAATTATATACTATTACATACATTTTAAAAATGATATAAATTACATACTATTACATACATTTTAAAACATTTTAAAAAGATTAGGGGTGCAATTGCCCACCTTCAAGTGAAAATGGTTCTGCCACTGTGTATAGAGCTCTTTTGGTGTTTGAAGTAAGCGTTGTTTTTTTATTCTTAGTTTTTTCTCTTTTTTGTTTTCTTTTTCAATTAACAGCTAACTTAATTTTTATGCTATATATGTTTTCCATGGAGCGTCTGCCTTCTGTGGCAAGGAAACTTCTTTTGGATTAGGAATACTAGAAATTTGAGATCCCCCTCATGTAGTAGGTGGTCAGCATTACTTAAAGCTCCATCACAACGAAATTTTAAGAAGATTGATTTTCATGCGCTACTAAGATTGATTTTCATGCGCTACTAAGATTGATTTTCATGCACTACTATCGGATACCAATTTAGAGGTACATAGAAACAACTCTCCATTCCATGGGCAAACCGATTAGAGCCCACGCTCGAATTCTATTTTTATGGAAATTAGATATAGTATTATAATACTTAACTAATAAACTATCATAATTTTTTTATTATAATATTCAACTAATTTTCTATCATAATTTATTTATCTTTTGTTGAATGGAAATGTGAAAAGAAAGAAATAAAAAGCAAATGATATCTATAAAACATAAACATGGAACCTTTAAGTGCAGTTTTTGATATATACGTGTTGCAACTAATATATAAGTGTTGCAATTAAGCAGATAATGAAAGGAATGAATATTTAACAAAAATTAGAATTGAAATTTTTGTACAATAAACCAGAGATTTTTATAAAATTTTTAGTTTTATTTTCAGTTATAAGCTATCTAAACTAATGGTTTGTTTTGAACATGTTAAAGTTGAGAGTATACTATGAATTGAAGCTTGCTTGGGCAATATTAGGATTGTATTAAAGTTAACAGTTATTAACCTTTATAGATTATATGAAGGCCATATGAGCAGAACCAGCAAATTAGATGTTTGAGAATGTTTTACGCTTGAATGGTCTTAATTGTTTTAAGCACTCTTTTCTATTATCAGCCTGTTCTCATCCCTTACCAACTTAGCATTCAAAAAGTTATTTTTTTTGTCTTGGGTGTGAAGGTTGAAATTGTACAACACTACAGAAGTAGGCGTCAAGGGAAGAACTAGTAGAAAAACTACAGAAATTACATAAGTGAATGGGATCAAAGATAGGACTTAAACATGAAAGAGGCTTCTCCACGTGGTCTGTGATCACTATTGTTCATACAAAAGTATAATACTTGACACTAATTTGCTTTTTTTAAAACTATCGCGGGTACGATTTCTGTGCTTCCATCGATACTACAAGAAGCTACTGGTTTTGAAACCTTTTCTACCATGCCACATAGATCTGCCAGCAAAATTGCCAACAGTGAATCCCATTCATATATATGTAACACAGGATATCCTGGTAGCTAGGATTCACCGCTGGCAGTTTCACTAGCAGTTCTTTGTGGCATGGTAGAAGGGGTTTCACAAGAGGTACCTTTCTGTGATACAGTGGAAGCACAAAATTGGTACCTGAGACAATTACAAAAAAACAAATTAGTGTCAAGTATTATACTTTTCTATAAACGACAGTGATCACAACTTACATGGAAAAGCCTCTTTGACGCATTAGATTGGATCTTCGATCCCATTCACATATGTAATTTTTATTTTTTTCCTGTCTGTTCTTCCCTTGAAGCCCACTTTTGGATTATTGTACAATTTCAACCTTCGGCCCAAGCCAAAAATATCTACTTCTTGAAGGCCAAGTTAGCGAGCGATGAGATCAGGCTGATGATAGAAAAGAGTATTCAACCCAATTAAGACTGTTCGAGAATAAAACATTCTCAAACGTCCAATCTGCTAGTTATGCTCATATGGCCTCCATATAATTTATAAAGGTTAATAAATGTTAGTTTTAATATAGTCCTAATACTATCCAAGCAAGCTTCAATTCATATCATACTCTTAACTTTAGCATGTTCAAATCATAGCATTGCTTTAGGCAGTTTATAATAAAAAATGAAACTAAAAATTTTATGCAACTCTCTGGTTCACAATACAGAAATTTCAGTTATAGTTTTTTTTTTAATCTTCATTCCTTTCATTACCTACTTAATTGCAGCACTTACATATCAAAAACTGTGCTTAAAGGTTTTTGTGTTTATGTTTATAGATATCATTTACTTTTATTTCTTTTCTCTTTACATGTTTATTCAACAAAAGACAAATGAATTATGATAGAAAATTAGTTTAATTTATAATCAAATAAATTATGATAGGAAATTGTTAAATACTATAATACTATATCTAATTTCCATAAAAATAGAGTTCAAGTGTGGGCTTTAATGGGTCTACTCACATCATGGAGAGATGTTTTCTATGTACCTCCAGAGTGGCATCCGACAGCAACACAATCGACCTTTTTAAAAATTATGTTGCGATAGAACTTTAAGTAATGCTTGCCACCCTACTATATAAGGAGATCCTCAGGTTTCGAGTGTTCCTGATCCGAAAGAGTTTCCTTACCACATAAGGCAAATGCTTCATAAAAAACATCTATAGCATCAAAATTTGGTTAGCTATTAATTGAAAAAGAAAACAAAAAAGAAAAAAAATTATGAATAAGAAAAAGAACACTTACTTCAAGCACCCAAAGAGTTTCATACATATTTTATGGACCTTTTTCTGCTGCTTTATCCATTCCACTAAGAAGATAAGCAAACATCCCTACTTCTCTTGCATTCTCATCAAATTTATCTATGTTTTTCCAAAAAAGCAAAAAAGTTACAGACACTCAAGTACTTGAGGTGCAAGGAAACACAAAGACCCTAGAACAAGTTGCAGGTAGAACCTAATATATCATAAGAGCTCTAGATCATTCTCTTCCATGTTTTTTTAAACATATATGAATTTTGTCTTGAACTACTTTAATGTAATCTAACTTGGCTTATTGTGAGGATTTATATACCCCAAAAGGTTTAAACACATTTCGTTAGGGTCTTTTGGATCAATAGTCACTGCTAGTTTCCCATCAATTGGCAACCTAGATAGAAAATAAATATCCTCTAATGAAATCACTAGTCTATTTTGACCAAAGTAAAACGACTAGTATTATTAACCTAAGTTAGTCAAACTTGATCAAATTGTATTTTTAGTCATGATAAGTTAGATTGAAGGTTATTAATGTCTTTATTAAAGTGTTGATTTTAAAAGAAATAAGTTTAGAATATATTAGAACATCAAAAGATAGCAAACTCTCTAAGTGTCAAAATTTGACCTATAATCGAGACATAGAGTTATGACTACGATTAAGCTCTTCCATGGAACTAAAAATGGCAAATTAAAATGTGTCTAGCATCATGACCACAACATGCAGCATGAAAGCTATATCGCACATGCGACGCCTAAGTCATGACCATGACCTTTGAACCTCAAGGGAATGATTGTAATGGTTGGTCAGGAACCTAATTGAGCATGCCATGTATCAACTAGCCATTTAACTAATTAAAAATTGTGCTCGCAAAGTTAAAGGCACGATCACAACAGTGAAGATTCAATTGACACAAAACGATAACGTAGTTTGCGTTTAGCATCATATCCTTCTAATCCAACTTGACGAGCAATTCACGATTGAGATGAAATAGTTGTGACCATAATCTTTATAGAACTTTGGAGCATTGTAATGACAAGCCCAAAAATCAACTAAAGAAAGCCACATGTCAACTAGCCATTAGACATATACGAAGATCACAATTGTGAAAGGAACATCTTGATCACTAAAAGTGAATCACGATCGCAATAAAGGTGTAACGGGAATAAAATTCATTTGACAATAATTAAATTTAGGATTTCCTAGTATAAATTTAGAGATTTAGATCTAGTTCTTTATAAAAGCTCTTTGGTGGTTGAAATCTATAAATACTTCGTTAAATGGACTTTAATGCAAGATAATAACCATTATTATACCTAAAATCTTGAAATTGATTTCTCAAATCCTCTTTTTTTTTAATTTTCTTGTATTTTATTTTGTGAGGTGCTTTGAATGCTGAAGTTTTACGATAAATCTAAACACTTGTAATTAAGGGTTAAGAGTGAGTCTAGGTGAGAAAAACTCCTATAAAGTTATGTGTTAGCCTTAAACACAAGTTATACTTGGATTTGGAGTGAGCCTAACATTAAATTACAAGTGAGCTTGTAAAACTCCTTTGTTAGTTAGAGCGATAGTGAAATCCTAATTGAATAATTAGGTAATGGATCTAGGGGTTGGTTAATACCTAAACTACTCTAAAATACGTGTCTTGATCTTTTTTTCTTTCCTCCTTTCTTATTTAAAATTTTCCTCTCACATAAAATTTTAAATTTGTCATTAATTCAACCTCATTCTTGTAGCACAAGGGCCAATAAGTGGTATCAAAGTTAAGTCTTATTTTTGAAGGCTTAATTACTTAAGTAAAGATCATGGCTAATGATGTGATCCATTTTCATATTAAACCATATTTTGATGGGATCGATTATGCCCATTGAAAATATTGAATGGAGATATACCTTGATAGTGATCTTATTGATGTCTGGAATAGTGTTGTCAAAGAATGGAAGTCACCCACCAAAATGGTATATAACTTTGAAAAGGCTATTCCAAGAGAAGAATGGGTTGAAGCACAAAGAAGAGCAAATGACAAAAAAAAAAGGGCAATGACAATTCTTTTAAGTGCTCTCTCAAGAGAAGAATATGAATGAGTCCAATATTGTTAAATTACTTACGACATTTGACAAGCAATGGAGAATTACCATGAAGAAATAATGTAAGTCAATTGAGAAAGATATAAATATATGTGATCGATTATGAGCTTTTCATGATGAAATCAAATGAAAGCATAACTAACGTGACTAATCAGCTCCTTGCCATAGTCAATAATATGAAGACGGCTAGAAGACATGTAACCTTGGTGGGAATCAACCATAAAATCCTTAGAGCTTTTCCATTAGAGAAATTTGGAGCAAGAGTTGTCGGTATAAAAGCAACTAATAACAACATTAGTAAGATTTCAACTGATGTTCTTATTGATATAAGTTACTTACACATGAGATGACACTCAAAAAAGATGAAGAGCTGAAGAGGAATAGAGAAAAAGAGAGCACTTACACTTAAAAGCACATCAAAAGCACTAGTGTTTCAAATGAAAGTGATAAAGAAGATGCAGAGCTTGCCATGCTATCCAAGAATACTAAAAAGTTGATGAAGAGAAAGAAAGAAAGGAGGAGCTTAAGAAAAGCATCATCAAACTTTAACTCTAGCGAGGAGAAAAAGAATGATGTAACTTGCTATGAGTATGGCAAGCAAGGCCACATCAAGTTCAATTGTTTCAAGCTCAACAGGACAAAGAATAAGTGAAATGAAGGGAAAAGAAAAGGCTTCAAGGCAAATTGGGATGACGACTTAAGTGAGGGTAAAAAAGAAAATGAAGTAGCCAATCTATGATTCATGGCTCTTGAGGACTCATTTGATGAGGTTAGTTCTTCTTTTCTTTCTTGTGATGATAATGACATTGATGCTAAGGATGATGAGTTCATGGAAGCCATAACCTTAAAATGTGAGAAATATCTAAAATGAATATTTATAAGAAAAAAATGTTCAAAACTTAAAGATGATTTTAAAAATTTAAATGATTTTATTTCAGACTTAAGAACATCTAATGATGATCTTAAGGAATCTTTGGAATAAATTTCTTCAAAAACCTCCTTTTGATTCCTTAAGTGAAGAAAACAATTCCTTAAAATTGGAGATTATAGAATTAGGAAATGTCATTTCTAAATTTCACAAGAGGAAAGAAGTTTTGGATATATTAATTGTATTATAAAGACCATCCATTATGAGACATGACCTAGGCTTTGATGGTGCTTCAACATTCACACCCTTTCCCCCCATCTTTGTTAAGGCCCCTACATCTCAAACCTTCAGCATAGAGGTAGTGGAGAAGAGGAGTAATGCTCAATCTCTCATCTAAAAGGCTAATGGGAAGGTCTATTAAAGCTCTAAAGTTAAGCCTTAAAAAACAAATCATGCATATTTATACCAAAAGAGGCATGTACAAAAACATACACAAATACATCACTAAACTTATTCATGCATGCATACATTTGAGAATGTTGTGAGAAAATCGTTTACACACATTAAAGTGGCAAGAAAGAAAAAAACTAATGCGTTTAAAGTTTAATGCCACTATTGAATAAAATTTTATTATATTAATGTGTTTTAGAATATTAGGAGGCTCACCTCAAGCTTGAAGATCTTTTCAAGGTAACACCCTAGGACCTAAGTATGCTTGAATGCCTAAACAAAGAAATTTTATTTTCTCCTTGTAGAAATGCTTTTAACCTATATCAAATAAGAATATATGGATATGGATAATGAATGCTCAAAGTACATGATCAAAATGTTAAGCTCTTCACATCCATCAAGAAAAAGCAAGGAAAAAAATCACTTTTGAAAACAATGCTAAGGTTAAGGTAATTGGCATTGGTACAATTAGTAAGGATGGTTTCCCCCTTAGTTGACAATGCTCTTTTAGTTGATGGCTTGAAATATAATTTATTAACTATAATTTAATTACATGATAAAGGTAAAAAAAATCACCTTTCACTCTAAAGAATGCTTTGTCAATAGTTTGGTAGATGACAATGTAATCTTTAAGGGTGAAGGAAAAGACAATACCTATACAATTGACTTAAATAATTTAGTTAATCAATCTTTCAAATGTCTTGTCTTTATTAGCAATGAATCATGACTTTAGCATAAAAAGTTTAGGCAAGTAAGTATAGAACTTCTTCAATGCCTCTCGAAATGTGAGCTAGTAGATGGACTTCTCAAGATAAAATTCACCAAGGACATGATATGTGGACCTTGTCAAATTGGGAAACAACATCAATCTTCTTTCAAATCAAAATATATTATAAGTTCATCTTGAGTTGTTCAACCAATTCATCTAGATTTATTTGGACCTACTAGAAATGCTAGTTTGGATGGAAAATATCATGCATTTATGCTTATGGATGACTACTCTAGGTTCACTTTGATGAGTTTCTTAACACATAAGAGTGATGTTTTTTTTATATATTTAAAAGTTTTGCCAAAATAGTTCCAAATGGAAAAGGTGACATTCCAGTATTAAAAGTGATCATTAAAAAGAATTTCAAAATAAGAGTTTTGAAAACTATAATTTGGAAAATAGTATTTTACATACTTTTCAGCTCTTAAACCACAACAAGATAGTATTGTGGAAAGGAAAAAGAAAATATTAATAAAGATAGCTAGTATAATGCTCAATGAGTAGTCATTAAGAGTCTTGCTAATATAATAAATCACGTGCACTCACTTGTCCTGCCCTGAAACAACTCCAATAGCGAAGACACTTGCATCGCACATAAGTTCAAATGGTTTACTCCAATCCGCGACTGCTATGGTAGGAGTCGAAGTTAATACTTTTTTAACGTACAAAAAGCATAAAGACATTCTTGGTAAAAATTAAATGTAACATCTTTATTAAGCAAGTTATAAAGAGGCTCTGTAATCTCAGAAAAATCCTTAATAAAACTATGGTAAAATCCCACGTGACTAAGAAAACTCTGCACTTTTTAACAATTGTAGGTGGAGGCATCTTCTCAATAATCTCTATTTTCACCCTACCCACCTTAATTCCTTTCGTGGATACTTTATGGCCAAGCACCACACCTTCTTGCACCATGAAGTGACACTTCTCCCAATTCAAAACTAAGTTCATTTCCTTACATCGCTGCAAAACTATGGAAAGATTAACTAAGCATGCATCAAAAGAATCTCCAAAAACTAAAAAATCATCCATAAAAATCTTTATAGATTTCCCAACAAAATCATTAAAAACTACCATCATACACCATTGAAATGTAACAGGTGCATTGCATAAACCAAATGACATTCTCCTAAAAATAAATGTCATAAGGGTAAGTAAGGGTAGTTTTCTCTTGGTCTTTCGAAGTGATAAAAATTTAGCTATACCCTACATAATAACCATCTAAAAAGCAATAATATGCATGACTCAAAATCCTTTCAAGCATTTGATCAAAAAATGGCAAGGAAAAATGATCCTTTCATGTAGCCTATTAAGCTTCTTAAAATAAATACATACTTTTCCTAGTAACCATCCTTATGAGAATCAATTCATTTTGCTCATTGGCAACTACAGTCATCCCAACTTTCTTAGGCACAACTTGCACAGGACTAACCCATGAACTATTGGATATTAGATATATAATACCTGCATCCAAGAGATTTAAAATTTCAGCTTGCACTACTTTCTTGATATTGGGATTTAATCTCCTTTGGTGCTTAATGGATGACTTGTGATCATCCTCCATAAGAATTCTAAGCATATAAAAAGAAGGGTTAATTCCTCTTATATCACTAATGGTCCATCCTATGACTCTCTTCCTTTCTCTCAACTCTCTCAACAACATTTCCTTCTGTAATTTGGTTAAATGAGCTAAAATAATCACAGGTAAAGTTTGATTTTCACTAATAAAAGCATACCTTAAATAGAGAGAAATAGGTTTTAGCTCCAAAATTAGAGTTTTTTCAATGGACGGATGCCAGAGAGGTTTACCTTTACTTAATTCCTCAAACTTGTAATGTCTGAATAAAGGATTTGGTTTCAAGAAATAGGTTGCACTAGCAATATAATTATCATGTGAAGACAAAACCCCTTGAACTAAACAAGCCTTAAATGAGTTGTCATAATGGTCCCATTGAAATACCTTTTGCACCAAATTGTTAATTACATCCACTCTATTTCACTCCCCATTGGGATAGGGTTGCTTTACTGCCTTGAAAACATTGAACTTTATGGATTCCCCCATCACATTCAAGGTAAGTTTGCACTTCTTTACATTAGTAACAACCCTCTTGACGGCTAAGAATGGTTGCCTAACAATCAAAGATGTGTCTACATCTTTATCCATGTCTAATACAATGAAATCTACCCAAATGTAAAACTTTCCCACTCGTAATAGAACATTCTCCACTACTCCAATCGAATATTTGATAGAATGATTCGCTAATTGTAAGGTAACCATCAATGGTTAGATCTCACTAAGATTTTTATTTCCTGCAAATAAAAAGAGGCATTAAACTAATACTTGCACTTAAGTCATAAAGTGCTCTATCAAATTTGTACTTAGAAATTTGACAAGGAATGGAAAAACTCCCTACATTCTTAAGCTTGGGTGGAAACTTGTTTTGAATAATAACATTACACTCCTTCGAAAAAGTGATTGTCTCAAATTGCTCCAGCTTCCTCTTGTTGGATAAAAGATCTTTTAGGAATTTCATATAAGTAGGCATTTATGCTAATGCCTTGGCAAATGCATTGTTGATGTGAAGCAGCTTAAACATCTCTAGAAATTTCATATATTACTTGTCTAGCTTCTGTTTTTGCAACCATTAAGGAAAATGAATAGGTGGAACATACGGTTTCACCAATAGAGGCTTCCTTCCTTCTTTTTTCTTATCTTTTTCCACTTTATGATCACAGTTTGTTCTTATTTTTGTTGTTGTCCCCTCAATTTTAGGTTTTAAAGTCTCAATATTCCCATGTATTTTTGGTATTTTTGGGGATGTCATCTCAGTCTCACTCTTATCCTTACATGAAGGGTCGAGTATCTCTATGCCACTCCTCAAAGTTAGTGCCTTACATTGTTCTCTTGGGTTAATTTTAGTCTTGCTCGACAATGTACCTTTTGATATAACACCAAAATTGCTTGCTAATTGCCTAATTTACACCTCTAAATTTCAATTGTGTTGCTCCATTTGGTTCACTCTCAACCCAAGCTTATCAACATTGTCTAACTTTGTCTCCACCTTCTCAAACTTCTCAATTAAGAATTTTTACACATCCCACTACTATTTGTCCTTTTATTGATGACATTAGCCTATAGGTACACCACCTTCCAACCTTTGAGGAAAACCCAAGGGATTAAAAGGTTTTAGTTAGTTAGTTTGGTTACTCTATAAAAAATTAAAGTGATTCCTCCACCGTAGATTATAAGTGTTGGAATAGGGTTTATGGGCTTCCTTTTGAGGTTGTTTACATAATGTACAGGCTCGATAAATTTTTTTTAGCAAAAAGACTCCTCAAATGTCCTTCACCATACCATTCATAATTCATCATTTATGTGTTAATGGCATCCACACTCACCCTGTGAAGTTTCTTTGCAAGGGCATTAACTTTACCATCAAGTATGGTGTAAGCATCAATATCATGGATACTTGCAACCTTCTTGCCAACTTTTCTTTTCACCCATTGGTAATTATTCAAAGCCATTTCTTCTAATAAAGCATAAGCACCATCAGTTGATTTCCTCATTAATGCACCTCTAGCTGCAACATCAAAAGCAATGCATACCGAATGGTTAAGGCTATTGTAGAATGTTTAGACTAATAACCAATTTGATAGGCTATGACGTGGGCATCTCCTCTATAACTCCATAAATCTCTCTTATGTTTCATACAATGTCTCACTCGGTTCTTGCTAAAAACTTGTAATTGCTTGTCTCATCTGTGCAATCTTGTTCGATGGGAAATATTTTGCTAGGAATGCCTGAGACAATGCATCCTAAGTAGCGAATGAATTAGGTTTCATCGAGTTTAACCATCTGTTTATCTTTTCTCGCAAAGAAAAAGGGAAGAACCATAATCTAATAGCAACATCGATCACTCCATCAATCTTGAAAGATGCACAAATTTCCAAGAAAGAAAAAATATGGGCATTTGGGTCTTCAGTAGCCTCACCCCCAAATGTATTTTGTTGTACCATTTGTATGATCATCGATTTAATTTCAAAGTTATTATTGGCAACAATAGTCTCAGTATGCTTGATTGTGTTTCTTGGTTTCGAGGCATGGCAAAATCTTGCATTATTCTTGGTTGTCTGTTTCTTTCTCCTTCATTTAATTCTCTTCCATTCATTTTTCTTTCCCTATCTATATCACTAGTCATGGTTACCCTTTATGAATTCTTATTCAACAGTTGGATTCGCATTTGGATGCGAAATGTACACTTAATGTCAAGATCAAGTTCAAATAACTCCAAACTTTTTTACCATTACATACACCAAAATATCCACCTTTCAAAAGAAATAAACACAGTTAAAATCACCAAAATTATTGAAATACATAATTAAATACTAGATTAATAAAAATTTTAATTATAATTGATATTATGAAAAATCAATCCCTAGTAAGGGCGTCAAAAACTTATTGCATGTAAAACTCTTGCAAGTGCACAAACCGCTTTAAGTAATATACTGATGAGTAGAGACCATTTTCATGAAGACTGATTTTCACAAGTACCAAAGCATTCTAATTTCTTATTATCTAGCAACTGAATAATGAAATGATAATAAATAAAAACTAAAATTGCAAAAAAAATTAAACAAAATTGAAATTAAATTAAAAGAAAGTCTTATGACAATGACTTATAGGGAATACAAGTTACATCACAACACTTTCACAATTACACTAATAAATCTATTTCTAAAGTGAATGAATTATCCTTGAAGATAGATTTCCTATATTACCTAATAATCTCTCTCAAGTAAAATTATATCTATTAATATTGAGATTATGTTTACTCTCATGGTCACAAAACTCAACAATAATGCATTAATTTCTGCGAATGTTCCTTAAACATCTCTAGAGATTAATCCTACTTTTGTGATATCAATTCTTTACTTCAATATGTAATATTAACCTTAGACTCCCACTTTCACTCTATGATCTAGGATCTCAACCCTTAAATATATGTGGTCATTATACATCCAAGTAAACTAAGCTCAAATACATCAAATCAAGGAAACTCAACACTTTTGAAATAAAATTTTTTTATATAATCATAAAATAAATGTTGAGTTTTGTCCTAATCCCTAGAATAAAAGAATTAGTTCGTTCTAAAAGAAAAAGATGAAACAAAATTGAAGAAACCCATTGAAATAAAAGAAGAATCCCTAAAAAGAATAATCTTGCACTAGACAATGAATTATAAAGAAAACTCTCTAAATCTCTCAAAATTTCTCTCATAAATTCGAGTAGATCTAGATCTGAATTGTTCACTCCAAAACTGTCTCTCGTTTATTCATGATAATATGCCCAAATCAAGTTTCTCGACAACTAAAAGGAAGTTTGAATTGTGTTTGGCAATTTATCTTGACTGATCTGTATGACCCAACACATGAGTCATGTAACTGTTTATGCACTTAACTACTATCATAATCCTGCGCTATTGACTGGTCAACCTTATGTTGTTACATAGTTCAATGCTTGGGCCACATAATAGCCCATCGAACACTGTTGAAAATTGCAATTTAACTCCTTTTTTAAGGATTCTTATGCCAACATGAAAGAGACATAAATTAACTTATTCCAAAATAAAAGTACTCATAAAATAAAAAAAATTCTTAATTCTTAGCCCAAAAATATATACTAAAAGAATCTCAATCAATAAAGAGCTTAAATTCTTCCTTAGTCTTCAAATCAGACAATGCAAAGGGGGAATCTGTATCAACCACTCTAAATACACCAAGGAGCTTCTCAAGAGTTTAGAATGGATGGTTGCAAAAGTGCCAAAACACCAATGAGCTCAACATTAAAGCTTGATAAGGATAAATCAGATAAGGCAATTGATGAGAAAAGATATACAGGCATGATTGGCTTACTTATTTATTTTATTGTTGCTAGACCCGACATTATGTATAGTGTGTGTCTTTGTGCTAGATTTCAAACTTGCCCTAAAGAATTACATTTGCATGTAATTAAGAGAATATTAACATATTTGCATGGCATATTGCATTAGTATTATAATATCCTAAGAACACTTCATTTAGCATTATAAGTTATTCATATGCAGATTATGCAGACAATTTGTTAAATAGAAAAAGCACTTATAAGACTTGCTAATTTATTAGCGAGCACGTAGTTTCTTCGTTTAGCAAGAAATAAGTATTTGATTGTGTTGTTTACCGTCGAAGTGAAAGATATGGTGACGGGTTGTTACACACTATCAGTTGGATGAAGCAATAACTCAAGGACTATAATAAAGTGGTTAACCACATTCCCAACACATGTGACAACACAAGTACTATTAATCTCTTTAAGAATCTCATTCAATATTCTAGGAGCAAATATATAGATATTAGCATCAATTTTTTGAGAAACTATAAACAAAATGGTAATATTGTATTGGAATTCATTGATACAACAAACCAATAGTGGATATCTATACTAAACCCCTTAATGAGAAAAGATTGAATTTCATTAAAAAGGAATTAGGGATGCTAGATGGGACCTCCCTAAATTGGTATTTTTTTTTTCAAAAGTTGCATTGATTGATATTTGATCTATGTTTGCAATATATGTGTTCTTATACTTGATAACTTGTATGATTATGTGAAAAGAGATTGATTGATTCATTTACATATAAATTTTTCTATGTTCATATGTGTAAATCAATCATCTAAATATTAAATTAATTATTTAAATCAATCACCTAAATATTAAATTAATTATTTACTCAAAAGCCAACTGCAAGATTTGTGTTTTAACTTCGTTTTCATAACTGATCTGAAATTCGCACTCAAGAAAGGATTTTCACAGTTGCGCTTTATAGATCATCTAATTAATTGGCTTTCTTTTAAAATATCACAGTTGTTGTAGTTAATATCCTCCTCTTTACCAAAATTCTATCATCCTTATCCTTAATACACTTTACTTGATTTAGATCTCTAAATCTCCTTTCCCTCATCCTAGCCAATTAGTAGATATCTTTTTCCCCTTCTTTTGTTTATAATATAATTTCGCATAAAGTTATACCCTAGCCTAACATATTGCCTCCACTACTTCCTTTTTTGATATTTTATACTATTCATATTTATGCTCATTTTCGCATATAATCAGAACCATCAACCATTATTTGAAGCAAATGTCTATACATAATGAAAATAAATAGTTAAATTAAGTTTATATATACAATTGAAAATAAAATATATTTTAAAGATTTTTAATAAATTGTAAATATTTTAAAATTTTAAATCATGTCATTTAGATTGATTTGTGAATTAGCTCAAGATCGGATCAATTAAAATTGACCTGCAAGTTGAATTCGAACTAGAGTCGAGTCTACTTTTTTTATTAGATTTTTAGATTAGATAAAAAAAATTACCTCTAATTATAATGATCATCTTGAGTTTCAAATTATTACATTCTTTATTTATATTCATTCAAAAATTAATTTATCTACATCAATTAAAATTTTCTCGCTTTGTTGATGTTAACAAATGGAATCAAAGTTCATGATTCGCAAAGCACAATTAAGACAAATTATATTTAAGGTAAAACATTTGAGCATGAAAAAAATTAATATCACTTTTAAAGATGATTATCATATAGATTCAATAAAGCAATTGAATAAGACAATTCAATTTTTTTTATGAAATTTAATTCAAGATGAAACTTTGTTAAGATTTGTTTCAAATTTCAAATTTGATATAGGATTTTAATTTATAAAAATTTCGTATTTAATTTTTGATTTGGTAAATAAATATAGTTTTTTTTTCTATAAGTGTAATTTAATTATAAAGATTTGTAGACTTTAACTTAATGACTTAGAATTCCTTCTATATAGATTGACTTATTAGTTCCTTGAATTTTGATAAAATTTAAACTTTTTTGAATTTTGATAAAATTTGTCAATCTTTTTAATTTCAAAAAAATAGGCAAAACTAATAAGATTTTGGCAAATCTAGCTAAAATCCAAATTCATCAAGATAAAATGATATATCACGTGATATGACAAATCAACTGATATAAATTTTTATAAAAAAATTAGTAAAATCAGTTAATATTAGTTATCAACATCAATTAACATTATTTTAACACAATATTTTAAAATTGATCAAGATAAAATGATATATCACGTGACATTACAAACTAATTGGCATGAATTTTTATAAAAAAAAATTAGTAAAATCAATTAACATTGTTAATAACATCAATTAACATTATTTTAACTCAATATTTTTAATCTATTGCATTATTCTATTTTGATCAATTTGAATTTTGGTTAGATTTGTCAAAATTTTATTAGTTATGGATAAGTTTGCTGAAAGTAAAAGGATTGGTTAATTTTGCAAAACTCAAAAAGGTTTGGATTTTAGGAACCAAAAAGCCATATATATTTATGTTGAAGAGATTTATGTATTTTTTTAATTATTGATTATAATTACTATTTTTTTTATTCTTATCTTAAATATAGGTGTTGTTTAATAAAGCTAAAAATTAAATATTAAAAAATTAAGTATTGAATATTTTAATACTGAAAACTTAAGAACTAAATTTAGTATTGAAAATTTTAAAATTGAATAGATATCAAATTCTAAAAAAAAAAATTTAAGAAATAACTTTAAAATAAGATAAATATATATTCTATAACAAATTATCATATAATTTGATTTTAAATATTTTAAAACTTATTAATTATATCTTTGTTTATAGAAAACAATTGTGATAACAAATGGATATATTAAAATAGTAAATTTTTTCTATTATTTAATTCATTAAGTAAAAGTTTTTAACTAATCAGATTAAGTGAATTTTTAAAAAGTTTTGAATAAAAAAATGTTATCAAATATACTGAAAATGTTAAAAATTTTAAAAAAATAATTGCTAAAAATTTTAAGTGTTTTATATGGTTCTCAAATAGTTCCTTAATTAAAAAATATTGTGTATATGATTTCATACTTTTTTGAGTTAAATACAAATTTAAAAATTGTTCATTATATTTTTAACCTTTATTATAATACATTATTAATCATCTTGAACTATGTGAGTATATCATAAAGATAAAACTATATAAATTATTTTATTTTTTATTTATGTTCATTCTTATATTAATTTTTTATATTAATCAACATTTTTTCACTTCTGCTAACATAGATTACAACTTAAATTCATCTAATTAATTATTCTATCTCACCCAAAAATCCCAATAGAAAAATTTGGTCCGATTTCCAAGTGGTTCATTAATGATAACCCTCACAAAATTGAATGGCCTATAAATGGACACCTATTCTAGCAACAGTTAATTTCTTAGGGAATGAATAACTAAAGACCAAATAGTAATACCATTCGGACATTTATCAACCACAATCAACAACTGCTAATGTTTGAAAGATTCAAAAGATATTTATTTCATTAATATTCGAATGTCATGCAATTATGAGAACAAATCCATTTCCTCATATTTTTGGATAACTTTAATATATTCAATGATTATTATCAACAAATTTAAAAGAAATATCTTAATACAGAATTGGGCACACAATTTTACTCGTTCACAATTCTTGTTATCTATTACTACTTACTATCATTTTTATTATCTTCAACCTCAAAAACACAATCTAATTTAAGTATCAGAGTAGCTATGAGATATTCGACCCTTTTAGCTCATTTATCTATCTTGTCCTTTTGCAGGATTACTTCAATCCGTTTGAAACTAGAAGACGTCAATTAGTATAATAACTTCTACTAGTTTGAATTTCTTTGTACTTGACTTTCAAAAAACCTTTGTATTTCCCTCTTTCTTCAATTATTCCTTTTTAAAAACATAATATAATATCAACTTTTTGAGGCACAAAAAATAATATAACTAATTTTCTTTGTATTGAAAACATTGCACGATAGAGTAGTTATTGATCAATTCAGTAGGTGGGATGTGGGCAACGGTGCATAAATCCGGATTTGGGAAGACAAATGGATTCCCCTTGCTCCTGATTTCAAAGTCTCATCTTTCAGTCCACCTAATAACGGGATTTTTACAGTATCTAAGCTCGTTGACTGACAGGAGATCGTGGAACATGGGGTTGTTGAACCAGCTTTTTAATCTTGTTGACAAGTTAAGGATTGCAAATACAGCGGTGGGGGCTGATAATCAAGTAGATGAATTGGTTTGGCACCTAAAGAGATCAGGTTCATACTCGATAAAAAAAGGGGGTACGAAATCATTTCAAATCGGATGGGGATGAGTCCTCACACATCCTCTGATTCCCTAATGGCAGGATTATCAAATGGATACTGGAAGGTTATTTGGAGTATGAATGTTCCTCTCAAATCGAAAACCTTCTTATGGTCGCGCTCGAAAAATTATTTAGCAATTATGGATAATCTGTATCGTAGGCACCGTAATGTCTGCAATGTTTGTCCCGTTTATAGCTTGGAACCCGAAACTATATCTCATATGCTTGTTAATTGCAACTATGCCAGGGCTACCTGATTCAGTTCCTGCTTTGGATCAGATTTAATGTTCCTCTCTTTCTTTCAGTAAATGGTGGCATTCGACTATACTTTCCTTGGATGGTCAGAAGGAGATGTTGGTCCATGATCTCTAGGCTATTTGGCTTGCCCAAAATGAGGTCTTCCAGAATAGACCTATAGATCCTTCCTCGATGTTGAATCGGGCCATTTCGTACTACAACAGTGTTCAATCTAGCATTGCTCTGCAAGGGCAATATACCATGACCCAGAATCAATTGGTGATGAATTCTCAGCATAGGTGGAAGCACCCAAGCTATGGCATTTACAGATTGAATTCTGATGCTTCGTGTAATAGGGGCTCAGGTAAAGCAATTGCTGCTTCTATGTGTAGAAATTGAAGTGAGACATTGATTAACGGAGGTATTAGAAACTACCTGTGCAGTTCTCCTTTGCTAGCTGAGGTGTACGCTTGATGGAATGCAATCAGATTTGCAAGCGTTCTTCGCCTTTCTAAGATTGCTTATGAATCTAACTCCTTAGTGGTTATGAAGTGCATCAATTGTAAGAAATTATTCAAGATCTAGTACATAAATTTAGAACAACATTCACAATTAAACGAAAGCAAATTGCGTACCTGTTTGTGCAGTAGATCCGAAAGCAGAAACAAATTGCATACATCTTTTTGCATTGGATCTCGAATTGTTTTGCGTCATTATTCCAATCACTGAAAATAAAACACTCGAATAATAGGTTAGAAGAGTTGAAAAAAGGGAGCTAAGTCTTTCTCTCATTGACCTTCTCACAAGACCACTACGATGGGTGTAACAACTAGGGTTTTCCATATGAAGACAGGAGAGTAGACTTAACCTATTTGTAATAGATTTTTAATAAGCCCACCCATCACAGGTCCATGTTAAAATAGGTCTACATTGACCGTCTTTCATATCGGCCCACAAAGGTGTCACAAGCCCCATATGTTAAAATAAGCCTACATTGACCGTCTTTCATATCGGCCCACAAAGGTGTCATAAACTCATAACTCAATTGATCACATTTTAATTGGGCTTGCCCCAAATCAATAAACTATATTATTCAGTCCATTTTATAAATAATTAAAATAGACTCATAATTAATATTAGTCCACATAAAAATTTCAACATTCTCCCACTTGGACAATATTAATTATGACATTTTCATATTGTAAGAAAGAAAATATTTTAAAAACGACTCTCGGACAGAATACTTTAAACTCAAATGTGGCCACAAATTTTAGAAAACATATAGTTTATTGATAAAATGACACCTCAAACACAATCCTGTCTACATTAAATTATTAATATCGGATCATGACAGTAGTTATGCCCTTTATTGATATAGTACCGATCCATAGTCACAAATATTGACAACTTAATCGACCTGGATTTCGATATGACAGTGTAGCAAGAAAATAGCGTCCACATGTGATCAATACACTATTTTATTGTTAGTCCTCCAGATATTTCTCTTTCACACATGCTCCAACGAGCAAGAGAAATTTGCAAGACTTCACAATAAGGTTGTTATTTCCATTTAGAAATACATACACAATGCCTTAGCCTTTGTTTCCAGAAACACAATTGGAAACCAATATAACTTAAGATAATCACACCAATCCTAAGCACACCACACACAACTTATATATATATATATATATATATATATATATATATCACATATGCAAAACAAACAACTACAAAACACTCAACTCATATAAATATGAATAAACAATGTAGCAAAATTATTTAACTTAGACGTTCAATCACAAACATAAAAACTCTCACTAACCAAACACATCAAAGGACTCTACAATACCCATATCACAAACATGTTTCTTGAAATTTATAGGTCTAAGTCATTTGGTTAGAGGATCAGCTAACATTAAATCAGTATTACATACTTAATCTCAATGTCTCCTTTCTTTACTAAGTCTCTGATTGCAAGATATTTAATCTTCATATGCTTAGAACCACTTGAACTTTGATTGTTCTTAGAGAAGAACACAACAACATTATTATCACAATAGATTCGAAGTGGCCTAGCAATAGAATTAATCACAAGCAAACCAGAAATAAAATTATTCAACCATATAGCTTGTGTACTAGTACCATAACAAGCAACAAACTCAGCTTACATAGTAGAAGATGTTGTAAGTGTTTGTTTAACACTTTTCCACGAAATAGCACAACCAGCAAGCAGATAAATATAACCTGAAGTAGATTTCATATCATCTTGACAGCCTATAAAATCAGAGTTTGAATACGCCACTACTTCAAGATCATTTACACGTTTATAAACTAACATATAATCCTTTATCTTTTGCAAGTATCTCATTATATTCTTAGCAGCTACCCAGTGATCCCACACAGGATTAGAAAGATATTGACCAAGAACACCAACAATATATACAATATCTGGTCTTGTACACACCTGGACATACATTAAGCTACCAACAACACTTGCATAAGGATTATTATTCATGGTCTATTTCTCTATATCACTTTTTAGGTCTTTGCTCCTTACTAAATTTATCTTTTTTCACCACAGGAGTATCACCACCTTTATAAGATTGCATATTGAATCTACTAAACACATAATCAATATAAGCCCTTTAAGAAAGACCTAATAAATGACTTGAACGTTCATGGCGAATCTTAATACCCATGACAAAAGATGTCTCTAAAAGTTCTTTCATATCAAAAAAGTCTTAGAGAGCAACTGTTTTGGTCTCACAAATCATCTCTACGTCATTACTAGCCAACAAAATATCATCAACATAGAGAACAACAAATATAAATTTACTCTCACTGATCTTATGGTAAATGCACTGATCTATCTTGTTCTATGTGAAACAAAATGAAGTAATTATCTCATCAAATTTGAGATATCATTGACGTGAAGCTTGTTTGAGATCATTAATAGATTTCTTTAGCTTGCAAACTAAGTGTTCTTTACCACTTTCTTTAAAAAAAAAACTCTCGAGTTGCTCCATATTAACTTCTTCATCCAAATCGTCATTTAAGAATGTCGTCTTGACATTCATTTAATGCAACTCTAAATCAAAATGAGCAACCAATGTCATAATTAATCTAAAGAAATCTTTAGGGAAAATATATGAAAAAGTCTCATTATATTTGTCATAATGTTCACCCTCATGATCATACCTCACAATTTTAATGACTTTTCCTCATTATTTCTCAATCTCAATTTTGAAAAGTTTGAACACCTCAATGATATAAGATTTCTCGTTTATCAAGTATAAATAGTCACATCGAGAAAAATCATCAATAAAATATTTATTGCCTAGGCAAATAAGGTCCACTAATATCAGTATGGATAATCTCCAAAAGATCTGAACTTCTATTATCACCTTTTCTTTTATTCTTAGTCAATTTACCCCTTATACAATCCACACAAACATCTAGATCTTCAAAATCAAGAGAAGGAAGAATATCATCTTTCATTATCTTCCAATTCTTTCTCTTGTGCCATAATGAAAAAGGTTTTTCTTTAATTAAAGATCGTTTGGCCACAACATTTGCTTCACAAGAAGGTTTGCAATCTCTTGCATCATCCAAACACAATCTATATAAATTATCAAATAAAACACATTCACCGATCAATTTGGAATCTAAAAAACATATTGGCTCTTCCACTACCAATAACAAAATGATATCCAATTTTATCCAAAATAGAAACGAAACCAAATTTCTCCTCAAAGATAGAACATAAAAGGTGTTCTCCAAAATTAGACAAAATTCAGACTCCAATATTAAGTTGATATACAATCTCATCATAAATCAATTTTCATACCCCTAAGTTTGGTTTGAAGGTGAACCAGATTTAGAATATAATCCCTTACACTCCCACTGTGGTTGCACTTCATAATAGTCAACAGACTCATAAGGATTCCAACCTCAACCTTATCAGATGCAAAGTATCTATCTTCTACAGTAGCAATGAAAACTTTCACAGTAACATCAATGGGCAAACTATTCCTAAGGTATTCATGAATAGTTTCTCTCATAGCCACAAGACTAAAATGATTAGATCTCCCCCACTTGACATGTAATTCATTTCCCTTCAATATTACTCTCACAGGTGGGTTTAGCTGGCTCATCTTCATAAAGAGCATAATTAATCTCACTCATTCCAAGATAAACAAAATGTCATATTTTCATCTTTTAAAGTTTGTGCTAGTAAAGAGTACAACATTCGCAGTATTATTGTTGAGACTAAAGGAGACTGTTTGCACAAAACAAAAGTATATATCGGAATTGGGCTATACACAAAACATATTTGTAATTTACACAATCTAAAAAATTCTGACATCACTACATATTCCCCTTTAGGCAGAATATGCACATGCAATGAAATTTCTAGTTATAAAGTACACAACCGATATCACACTAGTTTCGAGAAATACATCCCCTTTGGGCAGATAAACTCTTTAGACTAATGCATCTCTAAGCATAAAAAAGTTTCATCTCAACAAGCCCTCCCAAAATCAATGCATCTAATAACCCCCTTTGGGCAGGTTATTATATACATTAATTTGGAATTTTATCTTTATCTCAACAAGCCCTCCCAAAATCAATGCATTTAATAACCCCCTTTGGGCAGGTTATCATATACATTAATTTGGAATTTTCATTTCAATTTCAACAATCTCTCCCAAAATTAATGCATTTAATAACCCCCTTTGGGTATGTTATTATATACATTGATTTGGAATTTTCTCTTTATTCCAACAAACACTCTCAAAATCAATACATCTAATAACCCCCTTTGGGCAGGTCATTATATGCATTGACTTGGAATTATCTCTTCGCAAAAAATTAAAAATAACTCTACGAATTTCAATAGATGTTCCACTTTGGCGGTAACACCCATATCAACCCATGAAATTATTTTTAATTAGAGATTTATAATAGTCCAATTAAAATACATACTAAACACAAATGCATATTTCAAAAAAATATACAAGGTACCAAACACAATATACCTTAATTTTAAACACATAATTATTATCTCATACATGTGCAAAATAAATATTTATTATTTATTTATTAATTTTATCACTAAATTATAAGCTGAAAATTAACTATATATATAAACCACCTAAATATTAATATACATATATATTAATAATTATTAAAATAAAAATAAAATGTCATTGTGTAGATGAATTTAAGTGAATTATATAAATATTATCACGCATAAGACATTTATAGGCAAAAGACTTAGTTTGGTTGGATAAAGCTACGTATATCCAAGGGATGCGGTCGTGGGTTTGAAACCCACGGCGCGCATCCCTCTTCTCCTTTTCTCTGTCATTTTTTTTTTGTTTCATCACATAATCATCTTCATCGGCAAGAACACCCATCGTCGATCTTTCATAATCAACCAACAACCAAAACAAACAATCACAACAAACAACAGTCAACACAAACATCAAAGATTTCAACTCCCCATATGGTTCCGTTTTCAGAATTCGAACCAGTGGAATCGTGTTAATTAAATGGGTTGATTTAGGAACTGTCGTTGCCCTCATGGACAAGTGGACCCGTAGTCTCCCCATGGTTCATCCTTTCTACGCCGTCAAGTGCAACCCTGAGCTTGCTCTTCTCGACACGCTTGCTGCTCCAATGTCTCACAACAAACAGTACACAGAGAATGGTGAAGCCTCAATTGCCCAAAGCAGAATACAGTTATTTATATTTCCAAACAACCCAAAATTTGCCCCCCCGAAAACCATACAATGCAAACTCAAATCTCATGTTTGCTGAAAAAAGCCAAAACCCCAGAGATCAAACTCAGTCATTAAGCTCGTTTCGAAACCCAAAAATCATAGTCAAATTGCTTCAAAGACTTAATAAAATCAAAACCACCACAACACATCAACAAGATTCGTTCTTGAATATTATGAACACAAAACTGAACCACAAAAAAAAGGGAAAAAGAATATCCAATCTCCACCGGTCTTTACAAGCCAATTTGTGAGCAAAGTCGAAACAAAATAAGAAGGACAAAACTGGCACTTACCAGTCGGCATTCGAAGTCGAGGATAGGAGAGGGTCGTGGTTCGCACTGCTGGGTGTTTGGGACCAAAGACTTTTTTTTTTTTGTTTGTTGCAGAAGGGAGAGGAAAGAAAAAGAAAGAAAAAAAATTGGCAAAAAAGGACGGTTTTCGCAAACGCAGGTTCGAACTCGCGACCTTATATCAACCGTCCCTTGCCATGCTAACCGTTCGAGCTAAGCAAATAGCTTGCTGTCTCCGGTAGGGAAAAACAAATATATAACAAATCGATAAAGCAACATCAATTATCACAATAATAATTTTTTTTATTAACAATACAAAACATATAGGATTCTAAATCATGTACCACAACCATGCTCTAATACCACATGTAAGAAATTATTCAAGATTTAGTACATGAATTTAGAACATCATTCACAATTAAACGAAAGCAAATTGTGTACTTGTTTACGTAGTAGATCCGAAAGCGAAAACAAATTGCATACTTCTTTACGTGTTAGATCCGAATTGTTCTGCGTCATTATTCCGATCACTGAAAATAAAATATTCGGATAATAGTTCAGAAGAGTTGAAAAAAGGGAGCTAAGTTTTTCTCTCCTTGACCTTCTCACAAGAAGGCTACGATGGGTGTAGCAACTAGGGTTTTTCCATATGAAGGCAAGAGTGAAGACTTAGCCTATTTATAATAGATTTTTAACAGGCTCACCCATCACAGGTCAATGTTAAAATAGGTTTACACTGACCGTCTTCCATATCAGCTCACAAAGGTGTCACAAACCCAAAACTCAATTGATCACATTTTAATTGGGCTTACTCCAAATCACTAAACTATATTATTCACTCCGTTTTATAAATAATTAAAATAGACTCATAATTAATATTAGCCCACATAAAAATTCCAATATCAACAACCACAACAGAGAGATTTCGTGGGAGATCAAGCCTATAGTGGAAGACGTCAAGAGTTTGGGTGCTCCCTTTGGAAGTTGTTCTTTCTCGTATATTCCTAGGAGTTGTAATTAAGTTGCTGAAAGCAGGAATCATTACTTTTGAACCCATGTTGGTTCGTTGACATTCCTAAGGAGCTGCAGCAGCTCCTCTCTAATGAAGTATTTCACCCTTCTAATGAATGAAAGTAAGGTTCGTTCCTATTGGGGAAAAAAAAAACGACTACTAATACATGTTTCTAAGCTCTCACTTTTGTTTTTTAAAGAATTTTAATTCATTTGTTTGTTTTAACAGGAATATATACTACTTTATATTATAAAACAATGTCTTGATTAATAATATAGTTGCATTCTTGATTTGTAAAGTATGATTTGAAGCCAATTATGATTATATAATCACATATTTATATGCAACAATATTTATTGATTTGAATTGAATTAATTTTGTATAAGAATGGTTCAAATAGATCAAATTTGACATAAATATAATACTAGTATATATGTGTATATATATATATATATATATAATACTAGTGTGTATATATATATATATATATCAATTGAATCATATGTAAATCCCAAGAGAACTATTTCTGGGAAACACAGCAATTCAAAGACTTTTTTTTTTTTTACAGTACATCAATTTAAATATAAAATAAATTTCAGATTAAAAAGTGATTGAAAAAGATAAACTTGGGAAATTAATACAACTTCAAATTTTATTAAAGTAGGTCAGACATTATAAGCCTACAATGTTTCCACTTCAACTGAGATTTCAGATTTCTAAACTCGAGAAAATTCAAAATAATCTAAAAAAAAAGATAAGTGTATAATAATTTTACTTTAATTGATATTTCAGATTTGTCGAACTCTGAAAAAAATTAAAATAATCCAAAATTTTTTTATATTAAATTAAATTAAATTAATTAATTCGACTCATGTATAATTTAAAAAGATTTAACTAAATTCAACTTATATGCATTTGATGACATTTAAATTATTAAAATATTTTTAAAGATAAAATAAAATTTGATATTATTTCATTAAAAAATAAAACTATAAATATGCTCAACCAAATAATTTTTTAAGTATTTTAACTAATAATTCGATTCTATCCGTTTGTAGTATGATATAATTCAATTTAAATCAATTATAAGATAAAATTCCAAAACAAAATCCAACAATACCAGCCAATTACTTAAGCAAAACAGCAACCCCAAGCCACTAAACTATATTAGTTGGCAATAAAATACATCAATTTTTACTAATACTAATCACAAAACACAAACATCTACACGAAGCCAAGACTAGGAGTTTCACAAAAGAAAATCACGAAATAAACTCGTGATGCACTGCACGTACGTATTGAAGACTCACTGCTCAGCTTGTTGGGTGATGCCGTGGCACTCTGCCACATCACTAGAGCCATCATCATACCTGTGACAATCCACAATATGATCATCTATTCTAGCAACTTCAACTGCTCCATGTTTTTCATTGTGTTGCTCTTTCAAGATGCTCTTTTCACTACTACTACTAGTAATTCCCTCCCCTTGATTATCATCTCCTGGTACTGCCTTATAATTTGCTTCTTGACCATGATAAGTTTCTTTGTTGCTTGCCATCGTCGTATCGTCTCATAACTATTACTAGTTGCCGCTGCCACTGTAATTTTTATAGCTCGGTTGCATGTTCATGCTGGTTGACACGAGTGTTCTTTTGTGCTTTATGTGTTGTTATGAATAAATTGGCCAAGAAAGAGAACTATAGTGAGCTAGAACATCATCTATTTGACAAGTGGTACGTAGCTAAATACAAGGACAAGATAGCAATCAAAATACTGGCAAGTGTTAGTCCAAATTTTACTAGGTTTGCTTCTTATATCGTGTTCATCATTGTTTGAATAACTAAAAAAAAAAAAAATATATTTGAACTTTATTAAGATTAAAGAATGCATTCTCCACTAACCTTAATTGGTCCAAATGATAAGAAGCTCGATTTTCTTTAAATATGATCTCAAGTTCAAATTTTATGAATAGAAAAAATTAATATTAAAAGAGTTTTCCCTCATTTAGGATTCAATCTACTTTAAACTCAGATTAATCAAAATTTAAAATGACTTTGAGATATCAAAAAGTTTAAACAAAAAAAATAAAATGTATTTTCCTAACAATAAACACAGGTGTAGCAATACAATAACATAGCATTTAAAGTAGCGTTGGTTGCCCTTTTTTTTAAAAAAAAAAAAAAATCAGATGTAGAATTTATTCAATAATGTACAAAAAGTGAACAGAATAATAAAAAATTCTATAAATAAAATGAAGAAATTTTGTATCTAAAATATGAGCAAAAAATGGTTCAGTATAGTTACTATTAACATTAAGAACATGTTTGGCTTCCTGAAAATTTTTTTGAAAATACAAAAAATGAATTAAAAAATATAAAATTGAATAAAAAAATACAAAAAGTGAACATTCAAGTGAACAAATTTTATGTAAAAAAAGAGTCAAACATTATTTTAAGTGCTATGTTATTGTAAGTGTAGCCACTCGCTACAATCACTGCTCTTCTCTAAATTTTAAAGTTAGTTGAAATAATTAAGTAATATGTTCATTCTTTGTTCATTTAGGTTCAATTTATAAATAATTTAAAAGATTTTTTAATCAAATTAATGTAAAGAATATATATTTTTAAAATCACTGATAATTAATTTGAATAGGTTTTAATTAATATGAAAAATTATATATATATTATAAAGGAAACTTTTCAATATTTATAAGAAAATATTTTTTTTAGTTTGATTGAATTTAATTTGATCAATTGAGCTTAATTTTAATTAAGCTTGTGTCATATAATTAGTTCCAAAAGTAAAATTTTAACCAAATACATCATTTTATAATATAGGGAAAAGTATAGAAAAAGACTTTATAGTTGAACCTTCTGTATTTGAACCCTATAGTTTAACTTAGAACTTGATTATCTCTATTAATCACATAAGAAATAAAATGACTAATATCATTAACTATATTGATATAACTTGTACGGGTGGATTTTTTATTAATTTTTTTTACATGTCCAAATGGACCACACACACGTGGAAAATCGAACAATTATATAATATTTGCCCTATGTTATATGTTGAGCTTATTTGAATACTATGGTCACAAAAGCAATAATATTAAATGGTCTAAAATTCTTAAGAAAAATTCAAGTGCATAAAAGAGCAAGCTACATCAAAGTAATTATGTTGGAATTGAGTCGTATAGCTTCTCATTTGTTATGATTTGGTTCTTTTATGGCAGGTATTAGTGCACAACTCTTTTCTTCTATATTTTTCTTCTATATTCTTCTATATCTTTTATGGCAAGTGTAGCTTCTCATTTGTTATATATGTGTTAACTCTCCAAACTAAAACATCTAAACTTTGAAAATTCAAAAAAAGATCCAACAAACTTTCAAATTTTAAGAATTCAAAGAAAGATCAAACAGTTAATTCTTCTTTTCTGCACACCTTCATCATCAATTATTCTTTTCTTCTCCAAATCTACTATTATGAATTTCTTTTGTTTAGACCACCCAAAAGTTAGAGATGAGAGACCTAATTTCATAGCAGATGGAATTTGAAATCCTGAAGGAACTCATAAAATATGTAGGGATAGATTAGATGATAACCTTTATCATCACCTCCCTTCTTGCCTGGAAAGGTGTCTTTCTTTCCAACCTTTTAGCTTTCACTTGACCCTATCCAATAACCTATTGAAGACTGGCTTCTTCGATTTGCCTGTAATAGTTGGGAGCCCTAAATATCTAGTATTTTGTTCAGCCTGACAAACTCTCAAGACATTTGCAATAGTCCATAGAAGAGCTTCAATATTCATACTGAAGGTAACCTCTGATTTCTCCAAATTGATACATTAACCTGAGTATAGCTCATAGAGTTTCAAAATGTCACAAACATCTTTTATGTTTCAGCAAGGAAGGCTCCAGTAAACAAAATACTATCTTTTTCAAAAAGGAGACAAGAGATTGCTTACAAATCTTAGCCTTGTGAATCTCATTTGATATATTAGCGTTATGAAAAAGCATAAGACAAAAATTCAGTATAGAATATGAAAAGATATGACGACAAAGAATCACCTTGCCTCAAACCCCTAGAAGGAGAAAAAGGTTGTAATGTTGGACCATTCAGCAAAAAATCGAGTGTGACACAATTCGCACACATCTCATAATTAAAGCAATAAAAGAAGAATCGAAACCCATTTTTAATATCATAAGCTTAAGAAAGTCTCGTCTCTACTTTATCATATGTCTTACTCATATCTAATTTGAAAACAAACAGTCCCTTCCTCTCTTATTTTCATGAAATAGAAAATCTCAAAGGCAAGAGGGACATTATCAATAATGAAATGACCAGGCGTGAATGCAGACTGAGCTTCATGGAAAACATCAGAAAGAAAAACTTTTAATAGCTTTGGCAAGCTTATGGGTCAAAAGTCCTTAGAGATTCTGGATTTTTTAACTTTGGGATGAGCATAATAAAAGTAGAATTAATGGATGAAGGATCACCATTATTATTTAGAATATACAAAGCACAATGAATAGCATCCAAATTAACAGTACTCCAAAAGGAATGAAAAAAGGAAACAGACATACCTTTCAATTTGAGTATTTTTAAGGGGTTAATTTGATTCAAAGTAGCTACAACCTCTTCTCTAGTGAAAGCATCTGATAGAAAGGAATTCATCTCATTCAAAACCTTCAAAGGTATCCCATCAAAAACCTCAACTGAAATTGAATGATCTGATGCCTTAAAGATATGTTGAAAATAATTCTGAAGCACAGCCCCAACTGTCGTCCTAACCTCTACCCAAACGCCATTCTCGTCCCTTATTCTTCCTCTTCTTGTTTGACACTAAACAATGAACAAATCTAGTATTCCTATCTCCTCATTGCAATCCAATCACATTAGACTGTTGTTTCCATATTATTTCTTCCTGACTGCTAAGCTCATTGATTTGTTTTTGTAGCATTTTTTGTTCATTCACAATTGACTCAGTTTGTCCCTGCTTTTGAAAAAAGGCCTTATCCTTTAGATATTTAGCAAGTGTCCTACATACATGACTAAAATTGCTTTTTGCCGATTCCTGCAAAGCCTTACACAACATTTTAACTTATTCGCCACATATAGCTCCTGATAAATTAACGAACCCCACCTCTCAACCGGAGTTATCTCGTAACCACAAATGTTTAAGATGAAATAACTTATGGGATTCCCTTTTGCCGTAGGTAAAATTTGAGCAAACAATTGAATAGGTGAGTGGTCAGAGAAAATTTTGATGTGATTGATCACCTTATGCTCTGGAAATAGGGAAACCCATGAACAAGACCTAATAAATCTGTCCAATCTCTTCATTATTTTACTGGTATTTGAACGACCATTGCTCCAAGTAAAAGAGAATCCTAAGTTGTTTAATTAACAAACAATAAGAACATCATAAAAGGCCTTCATAGCCTCACAAGGTCACATATTGCGTCTAAATTTCTCATTATTGTATAGGATCTCATTGAAATATCCCAACGGGGTTGCACAACAGCCTTCGCCTGTTTACAAAGGGACATATTATATAGAGACTCTTGAGCAGGACACAGTTTCTTCACTTATTGAGACTCGAACAACTGCTCCTCCTTATTTGAGATAGCCATTATATCTCTTTTTGAAAGGAGTATATGAACATCCTATCTTGATGAACCCCAATTTTGCCTTGCCATATGCTTCCGTTTTTCGGTACCTCTTGGAGAAGGATAGGGCTTAAACAAAGGAGAGGCGAACGACAGGATGAGAGGGACCTCCGGATGAGTGGTGATAATGAAATCATATAAAAGGACTTTGTGCCAATTGAGGAAGCATTGACATGGTTTTCATATGATGTTTGCATGAAAAATGTCAGGTTATGGATATTTATAGCGAAAGATGAATGCGTGGCTTTATATGGGCCCTTTGGATTCTGTGAGGGTAGTGATGGTTTAAGGGTATATGATAACAAGGTAGAATGTGGAGGGATACTGATAACTTCTTGGTGTAAAGATGGACTAATGGAACGGGTATGCGGTACTGTGTACATGGTTTAGAGGCCTGTATGAGACACATGCATGCTAGCAAGGTGATTGATGATTTGGTCCACGCTTCGGTCTTGAAATAACAAAGGAACAATGAAGATAGGTCATTAGTTTGTAAGTTCGTTGATTGGCAATCAAAAGGTTTTTTCTTAGATATTGGGATCTGTTGGAATCCTTGTTCAGTTTCTTTAGAGGAAAAGCTCGAATAGAATCATCAAAACTACATTTAACCTTTGCTTAATCACGATCATCTATCACATCACAATGTCTGAGTATGTGCCCAAAACAATCACAAAAGAAATAGAATAGAGGAAGGCTCTTATATTTTATGTGTATCCATAGATTCTGAGAATCCTTGGTTCGCACTTTGATTCCCTTCTTTATCGGATTTCGAAGATCAAATTTGGTTTTGAACGTAGAAATCTCCTATGGTTCACAACATTAGGGACATATGAACCCACTTTGTTCTTAATTGCCTTAGCCAAGGAAACATTCATCAGGTTTAAGGGAATGTAATATGCCCTAGTCCATATCTCAGTGTAAAGATTGTTGTTGATTCCCTATTACCTCCCTCAATACCAGAAAATGTCGTTCAAAGTGCCAAGGGAATTTTTTAAGAACCCATTCTTTGTTCTTCCAGTGATGGAACTTGAGCAAAAACATATCTTTACCTCATTCCTTTGCTTCAATCCCAAATTTCGATTTCCAAACTTTCAACATCGTGTCCATTAAAGCCCCTCCATTAAAAGATCTTTTTTACCATAATTTCCCTGCTAAACACAGATTTAGGGAAGGACAATCTGGATCAATTGGGAAGTCAAGGGCCAAGATCTCTTCCTCTATAGTCGCAGAATTACTGGGACAGTCCTGATGAGGGATATCACCACTCATCATCAGAAAACAAAACCATATGGGTATTAATGGGACTTCCAAAGTCTCGTCGATGGAACACCCAACCCACTCCGCCACTAAATGTAGGCATGACTACTTCAACTAAAACAAAGAAAAATAATAAAAAATCCTAAGGGAACGCCAGACCAACGAAAATAACAAGGATAGCAGAAAAAAGGCAAACTCTCCATTCAGGGAAAGAATCCCAGTTTGGGAAACCAAGCTCAGACAGAGCGACCCATCCTCACGCCACAAGGGAACACATATGATGGATCTTTATTAGTAATATGTTTATATTTTTATTTTGAAAGTTTTATTATGATTATGTGGATCTATGAATTTAAAATTGAAAAATAGTTTAAAAGTGTAATTCTTAATATATATAATAATTTAAAAATTACCAATCAGAATTTAAAGGAAAAATATATATGAAATAGTGGTTAAAAAACATTAACGATGCGTACCTCCAATTAATCAACTTCAAAACTCTATCAACTTATTTTGATATTTTAAACGAATTTTTAAGACTAAATTTCATTTACAAAATTTTTACATTATAAATTTTATTTTATATTTTCAATTAATGAAATCATTTTATTCCTTGTAGAAAACAATTCAAACTCTCGTGTTGCTCCATGATCTATTGAATGTAAAAGGAATCTAATATTAGTTTTGTGAAATGAAGAATCAAAATTCAAAAACATTTGACAGTGATATATAAAAAAAATTATAAAAATACATGTGGATTATGGCATGATGGAAAAAAAAAGACTTTTTAAATAAATGTTTGTCTTCTGAAAATCCCATATATATATATATATATATATATATATATATATATATATATATATATATATATATATATATATATATATATATATAATGAACAACTAAAAATGAAATGGTTAAATATATTGATCAATGAGTTTTGCTCTGTTATATTATTTAATTCTTTATTATTAAAAATTATACTAAAATATTTCAATGTTTGCACTCCATTAAATTATAATAGACATCCACCTATTTTAGTAGCTTTTTCCGTTAGTCAAATTTGAAAATCAAAATTAATTTATTAAATATCTTAAATATCCTTTGTATTAATAAAATATCTATATTGCCTTCAATTTTTATTTAAATTTTCAATGGTATACCCGTCTTCTCTATTAAAAAAATGAATCAAATCCAATGGATTTCAAAAAAACAAAAGAAAAAATAAAAATGTTCTCTATTAAAAAAAATTGAATCAAATCCAATGGATTAAAAAAATAAAAGAAAAAAAATAAAAATTTCAACATTTTTTTTCAAAATCTAATAACACCATTAAGGATAAAATTTTGCTTTACAGAATCCATTTCATTGAACTCATTTCAAAGAAATATGCATATTTAATTTTTTTTAATAATCATACATGAATCCATTTCAAAAAAAAAAAAAAAGGAAAAGCTTTGTAGCAACACATATTAATGAAGATATACAAGTGTCTATACTATAATTAGCGATTGGTATTCGACGACAATGAGTTTCATCTTCTGCTAACCTCATGAAGAAAGTAGTCCCATTTTATACTATACGTTAAACTCCACCCACCACTACAAAACAAAAGCACTAAAACCTCCATCTTTTTTACTCCCCTCTATATCAGCTCAAATGGAAGGATGGTGAACAGGAACAATAACCAACCTACCCTTCAGCCCAAACCTGATATCCCTTGTAGCCCACTTTTAATCGATGACCAATCTATCATTTCTCATTAAATTCACAATCAATTCAGGGTCTCAGCAACGAAATCGATTCACAAAATCTAACAGCGAAATTTATTGAATTTTTGGTCTGCAATTCATCAAAGATTCGTTGGTCTGCAAAAGGAATGGGAGGTGCGTGTTTCTGGGTGAGAATCCTCCGAGTGATCTGCTAACATGGCTGGAATTTCCACGCTAAAACCGTTGTATTGATGGGTTAGTTTTCTTGAATCAATCTTTGGCAACTGTTGATTTTTGTTAGATTAATTTGATTGGATTTCAATTTCAATTTAGGGAGGGAAATTGAATTGCAAACAAAATTCTCGATACTGGCTATTGCTCAAGAAAAGGGAAGCGAGCTAACTCTACTGCCATCAAGATTTGGATTGTTGCTACTGATTCGATTCTATGTTTTCTTGTTTCTACTGAATTTTTTCCTTGGTTAAAATTGGTGACGAACGAAAATAAGAAATCGCAGTGTTCCACCATTTTCTATGAATTTGTTTTTACAGCGCTGGATTCTTTCTTTGATTGTTGGGTATTTTTTTTATTATTTGATTTTCTAATTTTTAGTTTGTTTATCAACAATTACAAAAGGGTGGGAGAATTCGAGAGGTCTCAAAAAATGTACACTAAGTCTAAATGTGTTCTAATTTTTAGTTTTAATTGTTGATTGTTTGTGGTTGTGGAGGGGGTGGTTTGTTGTGTTGGGCGAAAGCAGGACCTGGAAATTATAATAAAAGTAAAGGGTAAAATAGATTTTTTATTTTAAATTAATGAAAGTTTTAAAATAAAATAAAAATAAAAGGATATTTTAACATAATTTTTGAAGGTAAAAAGACTAAAAAGTACAATATAAAAGGCATAATTCAGGGGCCAGCATATGTAAAGGGGATGAATTCATTTTGTATCTAAATGCATATAATTACAACCTTTTTATTATACCATGGTCATGGGTCAAAGTCGCAGAGATAATGTCTTTGGCTGGTGGGGACTTGTTTTGCTGACCTGGCAGTTCCTTGAAGATTGGCCTCTTCACTTCCACTACCAGACAAATTTCTACGACTATTGGCCCCCCTCCGTTCCGTCTTTTTTATTTTTTTTTTTTTTACAAAAAATTGCATCTACATTTATTTTTCAAAATAATATAATTTCAAATATTTTTCAACTACCAAAAGGATGATAGTTAAATTTTTCTTAATATATGCAATTTTTTCTTTAAAAAAATTTTTCACACCTATACTATACCGATATTATAACAAAAATGTATATATCAATATAAATAAGACACAATATAAATATAAAATAAAATAATTTTCAAAAATTAAGATGCTATACAATGAGATACAATTGATAATTTTATCAATAAATTAATGTTCTTAGTTATATATACAAAAATAAGCATAAAATTATGAAAAAATTTTCATAAATAAAAAATCGTTTAATTTATAGTATATAATAAAATACTTTAAAATTATTTATTAAATATTACATGGCTATTGATAATATGATAATTATTAAAATTAAATTAAATATTTTTATTTATTAATATGTCTAAAAATTATTATAATGAAATGTCTGACATACTTTAAAATTATATCCAACACACTTATTTTGATATTTTTAATTTCACTGGTACAGCCATTGCTCATTGTAATGAAAAGTTGCTAACTACTTGAATTAATACTTCAATTTTGGATATCTCAATTTTGGATTCATTATTTGATTTGAACTCTATTTGTGATCTAATGTCTTTCCCACTCTATATGCTTTCCTTGATTGTACATTTATTCACAAATTTAGCCTCCTATTTCAAGTTTGAATGTCAAAAACCCAAAAGAGAATATTCTCTCCCTAAAATATCCCCAATCATTAACCTAAAAAGTGACTCCCATGCATTATTGGGTTGTACATAGAAGCCCATGTTACCCTCAAATTTCTACCGGATAGGGAAAGCTACAGCAACTCAGAAAAGTACGACAAGAGAAAGCAACATGTCTCTGCCTTCACGCCTGTTTCTCTCTCTTCCACTTGACTCGCTGATATAAAATTTGTCTCTGAACAGTTCAAAAGTTTCGAACTTTCTCTCTCTAAGGGTTCCCAACTCACAATTCACATTTCCCAAAAAGCACCTTTTTCCTTATTTTGATTCAAAAACTTGTAGGTTTTTTTCTTTTTTTTTTTAGGAAATTCACTTTCTTTCTTGGCCAAGAAAATCATTGGCGAAATTTTCTTGGATTTTCCTTGGTGGGTTTTGGTTCTTTGTGTCGAAACATCAAAAGGGTTCTTGACTTTGGATGAGATCAGTAAGAAGAAGATGATCAAGACTCGTTTCTGGTTTTGAAATTGAGTGGAAGATGTCAAGATTGCTCTTTTTGACCTTCTCGTTTTTTTTCTCATTGGAGCTTGATTAGGGTTTATTTTGTCTTGGGGTAAGTAATTTTAACTATCCCTTTTTTGTGTTCTTGTGGCTTCGAGTTTTTGTTTTTAGAAAAATCCTCTTTGGAGATTGCTTTATTTCCATTATCGTTTCTTCTTATTTCGTTTTCTTTTTTTTGGTGAGACTTGTTAATTATGCTATATAATTGAAATACTGGTAACTTTAGAAGGAGGATTTTTTTACCACTATATATTTTTTGATGCTAAGTTACGCTTGAGGTTGATTTCATGAGCTATTTATGGGGAAGTATTGTTCTAGTGCTGATTATTCAGAATTACAATGGCATAGTGTGGTTGGATATTACCAAGAAAATGAAATATCAATTTGTAATATTTGGGTCCAATTCACCAAGAACAACTAAATTTTTTAATGTTGAAGATCTGCGAAGAATTATGACAACCAAATTGAATATCAACTTCATTGCTTTCTAAATGCACTTGTTTAGAGGTTGCTAGTTGTCAGATAAAATATATGAAAGCTACCTCCCATCCAACATTCCTTTCTCCTGTGTTTGTCACCAAGGTAACAACTATCATCTGCAATTGTTTGTGTGATTTCATTGCCTTATTATAACCAAAGTTTGCATCATAGTGTTTTTAGAAATTCGCAGTTGAGTCTGACTCATTAGTCATTCATTGCCTTTTGGGTTCTCACTTCTATTCTACCGGAATTTCTATTATGAGTTTGGTGACTGGCTTGATTTTATCTGAGGTTCAGTTTACTCAAATTTTACTGCCTGAGGTGATCTCTTCATAGTTCTGTTGTTGCTGGCTTTAGGGGAAAAGATGATGTACATTAGAAAAAGTGATTGTTTTCAAATATAGCTACAGTTGATATTTCCTAGATTCCCCCATGATTTTCACTTTCATGTGGTTTGGATTGTAAGGAGTATCTGTAGAGTTATAAAACGTATACTTTAAGGAACAAATGGGCAATGAGGTGATGCTACAGGTTACGACTGATTTGTTGTTTTTCATTATGCATGCATGCTCGTCTTCTGTTTTGTTTCCCCATGAACCTTGTAGGACCTGCATTTGGCTATTTACTGTATACTTCCTATAAATTTATAACACAATGTGCAAGACTGTTGTTTCCTTCTATCTGCAAAGATATGTTTGATATGTTGTGTGTTTGAGATTGTTAACCAACCATACATGTGTCTTCTTTCCTACATATTATAAATGCACATTTGTTTTATTGGTTATTACAGGTGATAATTTGAGCATTAAAAAAAATAGTGTTATGGGTGCAAAAGAGCATCAAAATGTTGCAGATTCACCTAAAGTGGAGGTGGGAGAGATTGACACCAGTGCACCATTTCAATCTGTTAGAGATGCTGTGACACTCTTTGGTGAAGGTGCTTTCTCAGGGGAAAAACCAGCCATTAGGAAAACAAAACCTTATTCTGCAGAGGTAGTAGCAATTCTTTTATTACATATTATAAGAGAGCATGAGAGTATCTAATTACTGTTTTCATGGACTACATAGACTATATTGATCAGTTAAAATTCTATTTCATCCGCAAGTTCTGTGAAGGCTTATCCCATCTGTTTAGCACTGCAATTATATGATGAATAAAATCTAGATTTTCCTTTAGATTGTTATATGGACAAATGAATCTTGTGTTATGAACTGTTTCTACTTCAGATTTGATAAGTCACATATGTGATATTGTTCTTAGATTTTTATGCTTGGATTCAGTGGTAAAATTTTTAGCTACTCATCATGATAGTCAAGGTCAACATTCAACAATAAGCTTGTCTTCCCTATTTTATACACTTTCATTGTCAGAACTTAAAAGGTCACAATTGTTGGAGATAGAAGTCCTAAAGAATGTCAACTAATAGGTGTGGATTATTAAAATATGATCAACTAAATTGAATGAAGGTCAGAAATATTTTTGGTGATTCTACTTTTGTTGTTTACTTATTCAATAATTTTCTCCATTAAATTTTGAGATGTTCCATAGATATTGCATTTAGTATTCCTCCTGTTAGCATAATTGAGTTATCTTCTTTCATTGCTGAAGAGAGTTTTGGCCAAAGAGACGCAACTTCACTTGGCCCAAAAGGAGCTGAACAAATTAAAGGATCAACTGAAGAATGCCGAAACAACAAAAGCCCAAGCACTTGTAGAACTTGACAGGGCTAAAATAACAGTTGACGATCTCACCCAAAAGCTTCAAATTGTTACTGAATTAAAAGATTCGGCAATTAGGGCAACAGAAACTGCCAAAAATCAGGCAAAGCAAATTGAAGAAAGAAAGAGTGGTGATACTTTTGGATCTGATGATGCTAGGAAGCAGGACTTGGAATCTGCTAGGGAACAATATATGACTGTATTTACTGAACTTGATGTTGTGAAGCAAGAGCTGTGGAAGATTCGACAGGAATGTGATGCATCATTGGAAGCAAAGCTTGCTGCCTTAAACCGAGCTGCAGAAGCAGAACATGTAGCCAAAGCAAATGAGGAAAAAGTTATTGAGATTTCTAGGGAAATCTCAGCTCTACAGGAATCAATTGGGCAAGTGAAGCTTGCATCACTGGAAGCCCAGCAAGAGCAAGCAAAAATATTTGCTGAAAAGGATGTTCTGAGGCAATCTTATAAAGCTACTCTGGAAGCATCAGCAAATAGACTGCTTGCATTGAAGAAGGAATTTGACCCTGAGATTGCCCTAAATCTTGAAAAGCAACTGGCTGAAACAATGAATGAGATTGATGCTCTGCAAAAGCAGATGGAAAACACCAAGGCTTCAGATCTGGATTCCGTGAGAACTGTCACATCAGAGCTAGATGGTGCTAAGGAGTCATTGCAGAAAGTAGCAGAAGAGGAAAGCTTGTTGCGAAGTTTGGTTGAATCTCTTAAGATTGAGCTTGAGAATATGAAGAAGGAGCATTCTGAATTGAACGAGAAAGAGGCGCAAACAGAGTCCATTGCTGGAAATCTGCATGTCAAGCTCCGCAAAAGCAAGGCTGAGCTTGAGTTAGCTCTTGCAGAGGAATCTAAAGCAAGAGGTGCTTCTGAAGAAATGATCTCAACTCTCCACCAGCTATCATCAGAAGCAGAAAATGCACGACAAGAAGCTGAAGAAATGAAGAACAAGGCTGAGGAGTTGAAGAAGGAAGCCGAAGCAACCAGGAGTTCACTTGAAGAAGCAGAGAAGATGCTGAGGGTCTCTCTGGAAGAAGCTGAGGAAGCAAAAACAGCAGAGGCAAGGGCACTGGCTGAGATCAAAACGTTGTCTGAGAGAACTAATGCTGCGCGTGCTTCAACTTCTGATTCTGATGCCAAGATCACAATCTCCAAAGAAGAGTATGAGGCTTTGAGCCGGAAAGTTGAGGAGTCTGACACATTGGCAGAAATGAAAGTGGCTGCTGCCTTGGCACAGGTAGAAGCTGTTAAGGCTAGTGAAAATGAGGCTCTCAAGAGGGTTGAGGCAATGCAAAAGGAGATCGAGGATATGAAGGTTGCAACTCAGGACGCTTTGAAGAGAGCAGAGATGGCTGAAGCAGCCAAGAGGGCAGTTGAGGGTGAACTTCGAAGGTGGCGTGAACGAGAGCAAAAGAAAGCAGCTGAAACTGCATCTAGGATTCTAGCAGAAACAGAGAAGTCATTCGAATCATCCCCGCACCATTATAGGATTCAAAAGCAAAACCCATCAGCACAGAAAGTTGAGGTCCGGAAGTTGGATAAAGAGAAGAGTTCTTTTTCCAAGAAAGCACTCTTGCCTAATCTCAGTGGTATCTTTCAGCGAAGGAAGAACCAAATTGAAGGAGGGTCTCCCTCTTACCTGCCTGGTGAGAAGTTTGTCTGATACTTTTATTTGTAAGACCTTTCATGTGATTATGAATGGTTGAGAGCGGCAGTGTTTATGAGTTTATTGTGCGTGTGTATATTTGAAACTAGTAGAATCAAATTAATTACTCTTCAGTTCAAGGAAGAAAGTGAATATCGAAAGATTATAATTGAAGTTTAGGAGAGTGCGAATTTTGTATATGAGGATCTGCTGTAGGAAAGAGTTTTTCTTCAGAGGGTGTTACCTTGAAATGGAGTCCAAGAAAAGATAGGCATTTTAAAAAGCAGGGAAAGTGGCCCCTGATAGATTGGTTACGAATGAACACCTAATAATAATGCTTTCTTGAACTGCATCGAATCTGAAATCTGATTAGGATTGGGCAAGTGAAAGCCTGTTCTATGATTAATTCATCTTTGCTTTATTGATTTTTGAAGTAGATGTTAGATGATATTCATTCTCAGGTTTGGTAGGGATACCTTTCGTCATCAGACATTCTTTGCTCCTAAACAAATACAGCAGGGATGGCGACAATTATGCAAGTGTGTTTTGTGTCAATAGGTTGAATTGTGCAAGCTAAGAATGGTTTCTTTATATTACGTTATCAATCCAAACCCAGGAAAGAACTGTATGACATTTCTTGCAACTGGGAAGTGGTTGATATATAAACTACATCTGGAAATCGGACAATTCAAGCCATAAGTGCTCTATCTCCTTTGCCTTGATGATAACCACAACGCTCTGTGCTACCTTTTGACCATGATATTAGCAGCCAAACCCACACAAGTTATTTTGGTCGTTGGAAAGCACAGATTGAAACCAAAAAAACACGCTTCCAATGTCAGCAACATGTAACTTAGGTTTAACTTCCTCATTGATTAAATGAGGTTCTCTAATTTATCAGGGAAAGGCATGTTCAAGGTCTTACCTCACTATGAGATGGAAGTGAGGCTTTTTGTTTTCTGGTGAAAAATAAGATTACGTTGCAATGAAAAAGAGTTAGAACATTATTTTGGACGAGAACTCGAATACTAATACGAGACTAAGATTAGGAGTGAGGTTGGCAATCGACTAATAGATTATTATTTAATGGCCTATATATATATATATATATATATATATATATGTAATAAAGTGCAATGTAATAATCCAACTAATATGAAATATAATTATTAAAAATACTTAAAATTAAAAATTAACTTGTACAAATACCATAATTAGAAATATAATTATTTATTCTATTTCTGAATTTTCTATAATTATTTATTTAATGTTTGAATTTTTCTACAACTATGAAAAAATAAATTTTTATTCACTGAGATAGGAAAATATTTTCTATGTATATGAGAAAGTAAATGTGGAGTCCATCACTTTAAAAATTTAACTTTTGTAGGAATGTAATATTCCAATGAAATTAAATATCAAAATTAAACATTTTCTAGCCACTTTTTTTATAAGAGTCCTCAAACCAAATGCATTCTTAGTCCTTTTATATCACAAAAACTAAAATATCAACACCTTTTTTTTTTTTTTTTTTTGGATAGGAGAAGGGGGGGGGGAGGCCTGAAAAAGTCATTCTCTTAGGTCTAGCCTCATAATCGTAAGGAAATAGAGACCTTAGGCTTGCAATTGCAGAGCTCCTACTTGATCATGGGGCAGGAACTGCTTAGCCCTTTAGTCGAAATGAAGTAAAATGAGAGAGTAAAGAAAATAAAGATGAAAAATAAGAAAAGAAAGCAATTTTTCATTGCTTGAAAATGAAAGGAAAATAATTCTTATTTTTCTTTTTTTATTTTTCTTTCAAAATAGAGTGAAAATATCATTATTGAAAGGAATTATAATAAATTTATATTGTTATCCTTGATACTTCTCTATTGAAGGAAGAAAACTGAATTTTTTTTCATTTTTTTTTATCCAAATATGAGAAGAGAAAATAAATGAAGGAGAATAAAATTTATATTCTCTCCTTTATTCTTTATCCAAACATAAAAAGAGTGAAAGAAAAAATTATTTTCTCTCTTTATTTTCTTTTCTCCTTAAACAATTTCTCAAACATAGAGAAAAAGGGATTGCTGGAAAACTTCTTTGTATGAACCACAAAAAAATTTTAAAAAATAAATAAATAAAAAATAAAAAAAAGACTAACAGGCTCGTAAACATAGTCAATGGCTGGAAAAGTAGGGGCTCACCTTAGAATTGTTATAACAGCTATCTCTATGGTATGCTCGTTTGTTCTTATGCTCGTTACTAAGAGTAGAAATGATAGCACTTTAAATGGAAGGTTTTCAAACTAACTAGCTTTTACTCCCTTGAAAGGATTAGCAATTTGAGGCAAAAGAAGAGATTGCAGAAATAAGAGATTCAGTTTCTATTTCTATTGAAATAAAAGAGTTGAACATTCTTCCGCAGGTTCACAGAACGCATGATAGAAGACATAACAACAGGGTCGCTAAACTTTCTTTGAAAGTGTGGATCAACAGCTTTAAATTTGTAACATAAGCTGTCATTTTACAACAATACATTGTCAATTGACTTTGAGAACAAGTGGAACCACTATATTTTAAAATTTAGATGTTTTCCATTTTGAACAATAGCAAAACTAAGGGTGCTAGTATGGGCTGAAGCCCCTTTGACTGCCAGTTAAATGTTAATAAAAGAGGCAGCAGGAGCTCTCAGCATCTGCTGCAATGAAGGGGAGAGAGAGGGAGAGAGAAGGGGACTCAAGAAAGAAAAAGCTCCCTCCTCTTGATCTCTTTTTTTTTTTCTTGTTTTTAAATGTATCAAAATAGCATCATTTCACTTAAGTGAAACGACGTCTTTTAATCATGAGAAAATAAAAAGAAATTTGAAAATACTAGCTCAATCCAGCGCAATATCCCTATTGTTTTACATTTTCATTATAGCAACCTAGTCCAGCATCCCTTCTCCCCAAATCAAATTTTTCTTTTTCTTTTTCATTTCCTTTTATTTCTTTTCTTTTTTAAAAGAATAATAATATCAATAATAATATAAAAATTAAAATTCTCATAATTATATTCTATACTATATAAAATTAAATTTGTTTATCCATAAGTAAATTAACTTCCATAAAATATATAAATTAACTTAAATTAAATTAATTCTTTTAAATATGAACATAATATCTCACTTAAGTAATTAACATTAAATTTTACTTAAATAAAATAATAAATCATCCAATAACTGAATACTTCTCATGTCATAAAATATTTCTCATAAATAATTTGATTTCTCAACATTAATAAAAATTCTTCTCACATAAATAACTCTATTTTTCATAATTAAATACTTAAAATTAAATCAATTCACATAACATTCTTAATTAAATTAACTTAATCAATAACTCAAATAAACTTAAATAACTTAATATTCTTAACATAAATTAATTAAATTTCTTAAATATTTATTTAACATAATATAATTAACATTGAAATCATTTAAATCATATACTCATATTAACTAAATTATTTTCATAAATTTCTTAAATATTTACTTAACATAGTTAACTCACGTAATGTAATTAACATTAAAATCATTTAAATCATATTAACTTAAAGTAATTTTCATAATTTTCTTAAATCTTAATAAAATTCATACTTCAATAATTAATTTCATATCTTTAAATTTTTTAATCATTAAATATATTTTCTTTATATATACTCATCTTAAAAATATTAAATATTATCACGTACTCATTTAAATTTAATTTTCAATATAAAATACTCATTAAATATAAATCTTTAAACTTAATTCATAGTAAATAATATAACCTTAATTAAAATAATAATCTCTTTAATATAAAATCATTTCTCTTTAAAATACTTATATATACATTAAATAATCTCTTTAAACACATTTAAATATATCTAATCATTAATGAATTATATATATATATAATTCCAATCATCTGAAATTTTCTAATATCAAATTTTAGATCTTACAAAAGACCTCTTCCCCCAAAAAAACAATTTGTTTTACTCTCTGCTCATTTCTCACTCATCTCCTCTCTCTCTTCCTTCCATCTTGTCGTTGTCATCACTGCTAATCATCAACAACTTCAGGTAAGTGAGCCTCTTGAAAATAATTCTTTGAAGGAATGACCATTCTAGGCAGTAGACATAATTTGGTTGTATCTGTCATTCCATATAGATTGGTCGGTTCCTTCAAAAGCCTTCAATCCTTTTTCTACTGATTCCATTTTTTTTTTATACATACTCTTGTGCTAGGGTCTTCAAACCTGCTTGAATTTTAAGGTCATCTAGATCTGGGACAATGGTCGAATCCTCATCAATGAATTGCCTTGTCAATGACACATTGGTTAATGGTCCTTGATGCATCTGATTCAGAGTAATAGGCATGCTTGTGGCAGCCATTCCAGCAAATCTAGTTTCCTGAATTTGAAAGGATGGAATGAAGGTAGGAGGGAATGATGGTCTTCCTCCTGATCCATATGTCTTTATTAATGAATGTATGGAAAAGTTAGGCATACTCGTCTAGACAATTTAGATGAGATGAGATACATTAGAGAGAAGGGAATACATTTTGAACGAATAGAGGTTGAGGTAGGGATTAGTACCACTCACAAGAGTCGATGGAAGAGGCAATTTACCATATCAAGGACCTGGGAAAACAAACGCTCATTCATAAACACTTCATCAATCGAAGAAGCGAGAGAATCTATTGCCTCCACTTTAATACGTTACAAAGAAGCTAGTCACTAATTCAAATATGCACTCCTTCTGACTGGCTTGCCCGCTGCCAGTTCAAGTTTATATAATTGTAGTCAAAAGGCGAGCATACAAGTAAATCTTGCTCTTAAGATTATGTTCACAGGTTACTCTTTCGAGTGTGGTTGAATCTTCCAGGTGCTTTTGATGGCTCAAGTTAAGGTTATAAAAGAGTTCGGCCAAAACAAAATAAGGATGAAATTCGATGGTTGGGAAAGGAGGTACGGGAAAGGTTAGTAGTATGAAAGTATACATATAAAGAAGGATTGGACCTCACTTGATGGACTTAAGACGTATTTCTCCTTTTTTTTTTTTTTTTTTTTTATAGTTAAGACCTATTTTTCAGTTAAAGAGCACTAGTACAAAAGACAAGTCAATTAGACTTTAATAAAAGGCAAGATAGAGATGATGGTCTTCTTTTGATGTCTCCAAGTTGACTATAATAGAATAAATAGACAATAGAATCGCATCTCGCAAAATCAATCACATTTATTAGAAGTGAACAATAGAGTGAAAGTTTGGGAAAATAGTTGAAATATCACTCAACAAAAAAAGAAACCTACTTCTTTGAAACATCAAATCTAGCATAGAAACTGTTTGAAGGTGATTTGATGGCAAATATTTTGTCGGGAAAATGTTTGTTCTTAGAAGAATCACATAAGAGCTTCGTGTGAAATGCTCAAGAAAAGAGAAAAAAAACAAGGACCTACGATGTGGTGTAGAGGCGACCCCTAGGATAGGTTTGAAGATGTAGTCCATATCTTTATGCGCAAGATTGAGTGAATTGTATCAATGATAAAATAGTGTATCGAATTAAGAGAAAAAGTCGCATGATAATGGAATATGGCATATCATAATCAACGTATATGAGTGGATGTATTGGTTGAACAGTCATGCTTGCTTTACCATATTGTCACCTTGGTAAAAGGGCTATGAGCTAAGCTATACTTGTAATAAAAGGCTAACCCTGTAAAGAACCATCTAATGATGTACTAGACTAACTACTGTATGGCACAAAAAAGAGCTCGTTAGGCGTCGTGGTTGGAGAATCCAAATGCTTGCGAGAAGCATCCGTTTCGCTTTATCTTTAACTTTATTTATGTAACAATTAATTTACTCACTAGTGATTCTATTTTCAATCTTTACTCTCCAAAAGGTTATTCTCCTTTCTACCGAACAAGCTCCATTCATGCCTAACTATAACACACAAGAGACAGCCCTGCACACCTATAACGAACCAGTCTCGTATTCTAGGGCATTTTAGTGAGAGCAAATGATCAAGCAAAATATGCCTAAATCCAAAGACGCACTTCATTGACTAGTGAAGGGAGTAAAGCCCTAGGACTAACGTTGTCACTGGGTCGCTCATCTTACTCTAAAGGTCGCACTCTCTATTAAAGATGAATAGTTGTCCTTCACTTGCCAAGTCTATGCATCTATTAGGATAATTTGCACCCATAGGTACTAAACTATAGTTCGAATTCTATAATAATCATATAACTATTTTTTTTTATCATCAAAATCACTAAACTAGTCATATAACTAATTTTTTTTATCATCAAAATCATTAAACTAATATAAGCATTTCATATTAGTCTTTTTTTTTTTTTTGAATTTTCAATAAATAAAATTTCAATTACCTCCTTGAATTTTTTGGAAAAGTGTATATTAGTCCAAATTAATTTTTTTTTATTTATTTAACTCTCTATTCTATTATTTAAAGGTTATTTAAGCCCAAAAATGAAAAATTGCTATTTTACATATATAAATTTATTAAAGAATATAAAAATAATTAAAAAGCAAACATAATGTCATTTTTTTTATCCTAAATAACAATCTATATTTTCTCTAATTAATTATTTTTAATTCTCATTGTTATCTTGAAATCTTCTTTATTTAATTTTTTCATATTTAATTTTCACATCACACTTATATTTAGTTCAGACTTTTACATTGATAATATATAATAATACTACTTTGAAAATTAATAGATATAAAATTAAATTTTTTAAGAAAGTTATTTCTAGAATGATTCAACAATTTCAAAAATAAATTATTAAATCTTAACCATTGTTTTTAAAACTGGACTGGAGCTCGAACCAATCAACAAACTAGTTTACGATTCGATCGGTTTGATTGGTTCAACTGGTTCGATTTAATAAGTTATTTTTAAATTTTTTTAAAAAATATATAATACTTAAAAATATTTTAAAAATTAGAAAAAATAATATAATATAACAAAATAATGAAAAATAATATAATAAAGTAATAAAAAATATTTTTAAAATTTAAATTTTAAGTAAAATAGTATAATTTTTAAAATCTTAATTTTTTACAAATGGCATAGTTTTGGATTAAATCGGTTTGATCTGTCTTTTGGTTTTGTGTGATTTTGATTGGTTTGTTAGGTGTCAGGTTTTTAGACTAAATCAAACTGGACTATTGACTAGTTCTCGATTTTACTAATCCAACCGGCTGGTCGTATTCAATTCTGAAAACATTGATATGAACTTAAAAAATATAAAAGACTAAAAAAATTCAAAAGTATGTATTACTAATATTTGCAATAATATGTATCTATTTGAGAAAATATTTTATACATAAATTTATTAATATAAAATAAGAAAGTATATTTTTTATTATTTAAATAATTTTTAAATCCTAATATAAGGTTAAATTAACTAAAAATATTAATTTGAACTAATATGTTACTTTTAAAAAAAAATTTAAGGGGTTAATTAAATTTTTATCTATTAAAAAACTATTATAAAATAATTATAATAATTTGATGATTTTTATAATGAAAAAATTAATTTTTTGACCGTCATAAATAGTTTGATGAGTACATAGTGCAAATTACACCATCTATAGCTCCATCTACTGGTGCTCTTTTTTATCCTTCCAGGTTAAGACCTTCGTTTTAAGTAGGTTGGGCTAGGTTTCATTGAGCAGACGTTTCCCTCAATTACGATCCATACACAGGCATGTTCATTAGATGGCACAATGCCTCACTTGCCATCGACCATATGTCTCTTTTGATCGACCTAACTCTGCCCACCAAATGGAAGTCTACGCTTTCCAACTAATAAACGATAAACAACAACATGGTCTTAGGGCTCGTCTACACCAAATCGACTTAGAGGAGCATACATACACTTTTCTTTATGTTTTGTTTCATTTGGCTGATTCGGAAACCTTTCCCCGGTTTCTCTCTTCACAATGGTGGGAAACCGCAATTATCTTTAGTTAAAGAGGTCTTTGCCATTTTTTTTTTATTTTTTGAGGGCTATCTCGTGCCTTAATACACACCAAGTGCTTGATATATGTTGTATTTTAAAATATTTTGTAGGTTTTAATATTACTATTTATATTTAATTTCTTAAATAAAAAAATTTAAAATTCATCTGTCATATTATCTTTTATGCATCTATGAATATAGAAATCTCATATATGCATCAAATAAAAAAATATTTTTACATTAAAAAATTTAATTTTATGGGAATATATTATATTACAATAGAATATAATTAAAAAATATTAAAGTTATATTAATAATTTTTTATTCATATCAATTAGTAAAATTATATTAGTTAATTTAAATCGCAAAATTTTAATGATGAAAAAATTTTTAAAATAAATAAAATGCAAAATTAGTTTTAAAATTTTTATATAAATTCAAATAAAATGTCAAATAAATACTCACACAAATGCATGAAGTAATGCCTTATTATCTATTTATTACAGAGGAAGAAATTAAAGAAAGGATTTATTGCAAGCATATTAATCAAGTAATCAAATATGTATAAGACAAAGTTCAATAAAAAGTTGCAATTAAATTTCTATTTGCTGAATCTAACTAGCAATGTGAAAATGATAAAATCATAATAATGTGATAGTCAAATTAAAAATATCAAATGAAAAGTAAAATCTGTATTTCCATTATTGCATGATTGCATCATACATATCTTCTTAAGCTCATTATTCAATTTTGTAATTTTAAATAATTTTTCAAAAATCAGATAACTTGCTATGAGGAGTGCTAGATATCTTTTTTTTACATTCTCTTTATTTATTTTCATTTCACTTCTCAAAATGATATGATTCAAAATATAAATTTCTCATATAATTGAAGAATATAATAATAATAATATCATTTAACTTATGTCATGTATCACTATAATAAGAAAAAAGTAAAGAAAAAATATTTAGCACTCCTCAACTTGCTATTTATAAGCTCATTGATTCCTTTTCACTTTAATCAACTAAGATATTGTTGTAGTAAATCAATAATTGAATATTTATCTCACAATCCATAAGATCAAAAAATAAAATTCAAATAACTTATTTATTCAAAAAATTTAGTATAAAAATTAATAAATTTTGACTAATATTTTGAAAACTATTTTTAAAAATATAAAATTATTAATTCGAGTAATAGTCACAATCTTATTAAAAAAATTTCATGATATACAAGGATGACTAGAAAAGAAATGCACATATTATGTGTTATGGATAATAATACATTGTATGAAGAATATAATTTAGTTTCCACTAAAAAAAATAATTTATTTAATACATAGAAAAAAGGGTAATTTTTTTTTTAAAAAAAAAAAACAATGAACAAAATGTCAAACACAAATAGACCGCTTAAGCTTAGTAACTACTAACACACAAAGCACAAAACTCACTTCACTTCCCATACCACTGGAACTGTAACCTCTCATAAATTACATTACATACTCCAAAGAAAAATCGAATCTTTCCTTTAGTGTCAGTCCAAAATGTCAATCAATAGAGACGACCCACTTTCCTACCCAAATAACCCATCTTCCTCCTCCTCTCCGATCACCGTCTCCGACGCCCTCGACACCACCTTCGTGTCTACTACGGCAGACCCATCTGGGTCCCATCTCGGCAGTTCCTCCAACAGCTTCCAAAACGACGCCGGTTTCCTTAACGAAAGCGCCAGCAGCAGTGATGCCGAGTTCGGTTTTTCCAGGCCCGAGTTCCGGCAGGCTCCACTTTCTGGCACTGTGCAGTTTTATGAGCGCCACGTGTTCCTGTGCTACAAGAACCCTTCTGTCTGGCCCCCCAGAATTGAGGCTGCTGAGTTTGATCGGTTGCCTAGGTTGCTGTCTGCTGCCGTCTTGGCTAGGAAGGGCGATATGAAGAAGGAGGTTCCCTTTTTTTGCTTCTTTGCCCTTGATTTTGATGGGTTTTTTTTAGTGAAATGAAGTGGTTTTAACTGTAATTTGAATGTGTTTGGTTTGTTTTTAGTGAATTTAAACTGGGATCTTGTATATGTGGGTTCTTTTTTCTTTTTTTTTTTTTGGGCTTCGGTCTTGATCTGGGTTAATTATTGTAGTTGGTATGGGATGCGGATTTGGTTAATTTTATGAGTGATTTACGGCTGTAGTTTTGATGTGCAGTGGTCTCTGTGATTACTAATATTGAAATGGGGACTGGTGGTTTGTGGATTGCTTCAGTTTGACAAGTGATTGTGGGATCATTCAGATTTTTGGACAGCCTGGAGATGGGTGATTGGAAGTTTATGAACTTTTTAGATGAGCTGGTTTTCTTTTCAGTTAATTGAATTGGGGTTTGTTTAGTGGGGCTTGAGGGGCTTTTGAAAGTCTCCCATTTGGATTTATCAGATTGAGGTTTGATATCGCTTTCTTCAAATCTGCGAGACTCAGATATGTCAATTAGTGATTGATGGTGATTGTTCTCGGTTGGTCTTACTGTTAGTTGACATAAGTTTTGGTGACTTATAGATTGGTTATGCTCTTGTTGTTGATATGAAGGCAGGGTAAATAAATTAAATTCTGGTGCAGGTTGATACTGTATCTCAAACTTTAGTTTGTGTCGAGTTGGATTCTTTCTTGAATTTTTGGAACAATGTTAATTTTGTTAAAGTTGTTAAATTAGTTACTATTGTGTTTAGGGCTCCAGAGACATTTGGAGTTCATTGATAGGGACTTCTAGTTTTGACAAGAAATGTGTATCAGGATTTGGATGATGTATAACTGATTCAGATAGCCATTTCCAATTAATCCATTTGTTCATAATTTCAGGGTCCACTATTGAGGTTAGAGTTAATGTAGTGTCTAGGACTTAGTGGAGGGGGCAGTCTTTCATTCAAGATACCAACTATTACATACCTTGATCCAGCAAAGTTAAAAAAAAACCATATTAGGTAGAAAATCAATACTTGGAGCTTAGCCACTGCTGAAATTTGTGAACAAGAGGTGTTTGGACCTTGCATCATAGTGCCATATGAATGCTATGATGAGTTTGTCATTTTGCTCCTTTGAATTTCTTTGATTCTTATTTTGCAGTAGAGTTTGTCACTAGTAAAATCTTAAACAGAATTATTCGATATGCTCTGATGAAGCCAATGAATTTCATTTAGGACTTATTCTATATTTCATATTTTCCTAGTTCTTTTTGGTGACATGTATGATGACAGATTTTGGTTTCACGTAGTTACCCTGACTCAAATAATTTTGTATAAAACAATTTTGTGTTATTTGTTAGGATATTCTTATAATGTTTCCGATCCATTTTTGTTGCTTTTTTGTTTTTGTTGGAAAGGGGGTGCAGAGATAACGAAACATGATGAGAAGTTGGTTTGAACACTTTCGTAAATCAATTATCATAAAATCCATTCTTAAAAAAAGAGAAATTAATTATCATAGAATCAGTTGATGAAATGCTAGTCTTTTGAGTTTCAAAATGAGCAAGAGGCACTTATTATTTTACTCCTTGGGTCTATTCACAATTATGAAAAAATTGATGGATGGATGGGGTTTTCTTTGCTTATTTCTTTGTCATCTCTTTGATGAGAATTTATTACCTTAACTTTGAATCTCATTTTTTAAGTTTTTGCCTGACTCTTGTAATTTTTTTAGAATGTTTGATCTTATTTACCAAAATAATTTATTGTGGTATATTGTGAGGGAAATAACATAAATGCTGGATTTGTTCATCTGAACAGTAATATGCATGTTTTATGTTTTCTGTGGATGTGGTATGCGTAATGTGAGAAGTTCATATCTGCAATGCCCAGTGTTGACATGCAAATTCTCATTTGCATTCATAATTTGGGAGAACTATGAGGAAGTAATTAAGAGATTCAGCCTAAAAAATATGAAATGGGTTGTGTCATTGGTTGTGCATGGTTGGTTGCATTCTTGTTTCATAAATCATAGGAAAGCAAAAATATGAAGGATTTTGCTGTAAATGAATTACACTGCAGCAGAAGAGATTCGCATGACATTGATTTGATTTTATCATTCTTGCCATTAACTGCCATTTGTAGTTGACTGCATATTCGAATATTCTGCAAATATAGCATACGTAATATGTGAACATATGTTCATGTGGATGCACATGTATCTAGACATGCAGTGTTTTACTTATATGCGCTCAGATTACACTTCTCATTTTGTTCTTTTCTGAAGTCAGTGAACAAATAAGTAGCCCGATTTTGTGATGTAGACTAGGTTGACAATATGTGAGGGACATGATGGAACTGAGACATCAAATGGAGATGTATTGATCTTTCCAGACATGATCAGATACAGGTCAGTTGATGGCCATTATTGTGGTTCAACATCCTCTTCTTGATGTTTTATTTTTCTGCTTTTATTCTGATTTTGACCTTAGCAAAGGATGCAGGAGATTGACACATTTTGATGTTGACACATTTGTTGAGGAAGTGCTTGTGAAGGATGGTGAATGGCTGCCTGGAACTCCAGAAACACTAAAGGGTTTTTATGTTTTTGTTTGTTGTCATGGGTCCCGAGATCGTCGATGTGGTGTTTGTGGACCTGCCTTGGTTAGTAAATTCAAAGAGGAAATAGAACTACATGGGATTCAAGGTAAAGTTTCTGTCAGCCCATGCTCACACATTGGGGGGCATAAATATGCAGGAAATGTCATTGTATTTGGATTAAGTACCAATGGAGTCATCACTGGAAACTGGTGAGTTGCAAATTTATTTGTTTTTTCAATTGCTTATTTTGAATTTATCCTTTGTTTATTTGTTTCTGTAGGTGCAGTTCATAGACTCGTAATAGATTAGTAGACCAGTTTTGAGATAGTAACTGTAAAATCCTACAGGTATGGATATGTCACTCCAGATGATGTACCCATATTACTTGAGCAGCATACTGGAAAAGGAGAAATTGTAGACTGGCTATGGAGGTAATTCTTAAAGTGACAATGGCTGAATAAATATGATCAATCTGCAATAGGATTTTAGAAGTTTTCTTGGTTCCTTTAATCAATTGTGATGAAATTGGGAATTTAATATGAAATTAGCCGTTGAGTATGAGCAAGGTGAAACATATTGCTGTGTTGTTTCTTCTGATTTTATACCGCCTTATATTGTTTGTATATCCATTCATCCAACTGATTCTGGGTGGATGATGGATAAAAATATGCTTGCTTTTAATGGGGCATTTTAATTTTGATTTCAGGGGCCAGATGGGTTTATCTGAAGAAGAACAGATCAAATACCAAGAATTTCGTCTCCAACTAAATGGTGAGACAGATGTAGCAAATAACACTGAGAAGTTGATGCAAACGCAGAAAGATGAAGCAAGCATTTCTGAGATAAGTTCTAAAGTAGAAGTAACAGCATGTTGCCAACAAAATGGAAAATCTGCTTGCTGCCAAAACCCTGTTGTACCCCAGAAGGAGTCTCTAGATGCTAATGAGAAAAAGAAGGGAAGCAAGAACCTGTTATCCCGGATTAACAATGGAAAAGGATCATCTACCCGTAGAGTTTGTGCAATGCCAACATGGTTTGAGAGCTGGGAGCGCGAAGATACATATGCTGCTCTTGCTGTTGCATGTGCTGCAGTGTCGGTTGCAATTGCCTTCAACTGCTATAAACAGTTGAGTTAGAACTTGAAATCCAGTGTGTTGGTATGGTAATTTCTCCTTAAATGCACTGTCTGGAAGATTGATGTTAAAGAGAGGGCTTTCAGCGAAGGCCTTAAATCCTTTGTAAGAATGCGTGCATTGTTTTCTTTGTTGTCTAATCTCTTGCAACTTCAAGTTTGTAATTATTAGTCTCAATGGGCTTCTTTTTTCTTTTCCTTTTTTTTTTCAAGTCTTATGTCAACATAAATTTGTGATATATTTATCATGTCATCTTTTCTCTGAAATTACACATGCAACGTAATGCAATGGACTAGTGACATGTATAGTTAATGTGATAAACTAAAACTGACAGTGTTTGCTATAAAATTCATTTGGAATTTTATTTCATTAAATTTTAGGAACTGATTTTGATAGAATTTACAAATGAATTCTAAAGTTGTAAAGCTTTTTTATTTTGATAAAAATACTCTTATTTAAAATATTTTTTTCATTTTTCTCTTTTTCTTCCTCTTTTTCCTCTCTCACACATTTTTTTTTGTATTTATTTACATTTGTAAACATTTTTAAAAAATAATGCAAGGACATTTCTTTATAATAAAATATTTAGTGAATTCTACATTTAAATTAAATATAAAATTCATTTTATTTGAAATGCATTTTATTTTATTTTGTGGCATATTACATAAATTTATTTATAAATGAAATGAATTAGAATTGAACTAAGCACTGTGTAGTTTAAAAAAAATTTCAAACTAAAAAAATTTTCAAACTACAGTACCAAGTTAAACCGGTTATCGTGTTGTCCAAATTATTTCAGAAGCATGTGCCATGCCATTTTTAAAAGGACAAAAAAAAAAGCGCACACAATCGTAGTTTACGTAGTCATTGATTTTCACGAAGCTACGAAGATATCTATCCATTCTTTTCCTCGGGATTCAGATTAGTACCTCTTTGCTGCAAACAGCATTTTGAAAGGAAAAAGTTGCACATGGCTTCGAGGATGCCAACTAAAGATCATATCAGCTCAGAACTCTTCCGGCATTTCTATTTCAGAAAGTATACCATATCCATGAAGAGTATCTTTTGTACCTAGATATGCTTTTACATCTTAAATCAATTCTGTACAAAGTACAGGTCACGCTTTATTGAATCTTTATTGCTAAGGGTTTAATCATTCTCTGGAAAACATTGCACATTCATCACAAAGTTATGCAGGCTTTCTTGTTGTCTTAGCCAGCCAACATGAAAGCATTCTATAGTACAATAATCACATTGACTTCATCACTTGGCACGAGACAAAACAGATACTGGCAATAGCTTCTGATACAATAAGATGGTGAAATAGCCTTTGCTCTAGCATCAGAGCAAAAAGGTCATACAAGGCCATGTGTTATTATCACCCACTCCAAAGTGGTACACTGATAATATCAATCTACAAAGTATTAGTTTATCTCGCAAAACCTGCATTCTTACTGATGCAAGCGCGCGATAATATATTCAGTAGCTGAGGTACAAAAACTAGCCTTCAAAGTGGTTAGCAATGAATCAGCCGTGAAAGTAGGGTTCTGGTGTGGTATCAGCAAGGATGAGAAATTGATATTATAAGTTTTCGCGGCCATTAACTTTAAGCCCATTTAATGAGTTAGAAATTCCATTCAGATCCCCAAACTTCTGGAACTCAGATTCAATTGTCTTAGCAATCTTGGCGTCCTCTGGGTCTGGCTCAGGGATAACCACATGGACTGACCCCTGCTTGATTGGTGTGATGGATTCTACAAGAGCAGCTTGCTGTTTAATATAATTGTATACTTGTTGATGGAAGTCATGATCCAAGGAGTAACAACTGGCAGAAGTTCCATTCCCCGTTCGGTGAGATGACCCAGAGCCTTCTTTTCTACAAAAATGTGGCAGGGATGAATAATCCATGATCTGCATAGAAATTAGAAATTAACAGAGTCAAACATCTGATCACTTTGATCATCAAGGAAATAGATGCGATTAGCACTCTTAGAATATGTCATGGGAAAAAGAAATGCGAACATTTTCTGTTGGTGCCATCATGGAGACAACTAATTATCACATGAAGAAAAGATTGTGACAAAACATAGGTGAAAGATAACATGAGCAGAAGGGAAATTAAAGGACACCACACAAAATGGACAACCTCCAACAAATAAGATAATATCCTAATTACTTACAACCTAACCAATTCTGACTCCAGGACAGAAACTAGTCCTCAATCATCCTCTAAGCAGCTGAGTTGAAAGACCAGGGGAAAGATTTTGGGAGCAAATATGAAATCAGTCCCATTTAGGTGATCAGGCAACCTTACAAGAAGGGGCAGCTTTGCTGCACGTTCTTCTATTTTGCTTCAGTATAATCAAAATGTAATACCACATTTGTATCAGCAATCAACTGTGCAAACATTCACTTTTAAGTTGCAGATATTTTAGTTTAACCATGGAAGAATATGCATTCAGAAAGATAAAACCTAACTCTCATATTAAAAAGGAGCATATTAGAAGAGAGTTTGGAAATCAAAATTAGTTATATTGCTTGCCTTCAACAACTCATCTCTTCCACAACCATGCAACACCTGAATTTTCCTCCTTGTTCTTTCTTGCAAAAGTGGCTTTACAACCTGCCAACATATTTTACAATGTGCCAAGGTGATGAGAGGACTCATGCAGCATTAAGGGTACTATAAATGGGTTTCACTTGAGAAATAAGCCCACACCTTCCAACATGCTGAAAATATGTACGGGGAATTGACAATATAGTATGTCTCGGTCTTTTCTGGATAATTTAAGTCATCAACAGTAGATATAACTGTCAATAGCTGCAATACAAGACACAGAACAAGGTCAAAACAGCATAGATCTTAGAAAGCCTGTTCACAAGGAACAAGCATTTATCCTTCGAAACAAATCATGCACCCAAACACCCTTATAACAGAAATCTATACCCGAGAACTGTTTAAATGCATCCATGCAAAGAAAAAGTAATTCAAAATTTGTGGATGAGAAAAGCATCTGCACCAACAGTCCCTCCCCCCAATCCCAATGAGGGAGAGAAGAACTTTTAAACATATAAATACATTTCAAGGTAACCAACTCATAGTTTTTGATGCAAGAGTGATAGTTCTGCTCATAGGTAGCTTATTTATACATCCTATTCCCTTTCCAAACTTCTCATAGCCTCAACTAACATTTGGAATCGGGGGTTACAATCAACTTGAAACTCTTCAATTTTGGCATGAGGAGCCCTTTTCTGTTGATATGCGTGCACCTTGGATTTCAAAGATATCATTTCTTGTAAATGAAACACAGGTGGTATTTATCTAATTATGTTTGCCATAAGGAACACTTTTTTGTAGACATGCATGCTGCTTTAGACTTCAGAGGTATCATATCTTGTAAATGATTTATTGGCAGCTTTTATCAAACATCAATTGCACTGATAATAAAAAATAGATGACATATCAGATGGTTACTCAACAAAAAGGACACCTTTATTTGATTCAATGCCGAAAGCCTTAAGCCAGTCATATCTAGAACTTTAATACAAGTGCTAATATGCCGTCCATACTTCTTGGTTGCTGATGGCTACAACACAAAGTAACTAGTTAGAAGACAGATCAGAGAGATGATTAACTATCTTAAGTTGCCAGAGACCATACTCACCAAAATCACACGATCTCTATATTCATTCATTTGGATGTGTGATTGCACATAGTAATGCACCTAAGGCAAATTAAGTAAGAAAATTGAACATTAGAGAATTAATAAATATCCATAAAGGGAAGACAAAAAGAGGATGACTGTCTGTCAGAAAACCGACAGATTGAAATTAGCAAGTGGACATCCTCCAGATCTTGCATTAAAAGAAAAATTCCGACACTTTTCACATCCATATGACAGTTTCTCTCTCCAACCCTAATGCGCGCACACACACACATACAAAATAAGTTTACTCTACACGCAAGCATCTATTAGATCTTCCTGACCCCTTCTTGTCAATACATGGAAACTAATCATCACAGCTGTTGAGGCAACTTTTAGCTCGCATTTAAGTATAAAAAACATATAATAAAGGAATAAAATCCTTACAGATGCTTTATCAAATGTGCTGAGCCCAACACCAATGGCAATGATGGGAAGCCCCTGGAAAATTCAACAGAGAAGAGGGGAAACATTAAAGTTGGGAACACAATTGATTAATTTTCATATTGGATGGCCCATCTTATGAGGATAACAAGAAATTCCACCCAGAAAATCCCAAGGAAGCAAAATTTTCAAATTATCATTGGAAATGCTTTGAATGAAACCTCTTTTAAGAAGCCAGCAATTGAACAAAAACAATCATATATGTTGAAGAACAATATTGAACTTTGAAAAATTTGAAAGGTACCTCTTTAGAGTAACCTGACAAGCCTATGAGGTGAGAATCTCGAATTGCTCTATACAAATCAGCTGGAATTATTGGTTTCTGTGCATGGATAACCAAATAATTGATAATTATTATCCAACATAACGAGCACAAGGTCGTTTCACCAATGTGGTCACTCACAATCATTAACATATAGAACTACAATTCACGAGACTTCATGTTAAGAGACTGAAAAAAATGGAAGAAAGGGAGGAAGAAACAGATGTAGAGATACAAACAATTTTGCAACAAAGGGGACTAGATTGATGTTTTGTTCAAAAAAAAAATCTGAAATTTTAAATTTGATTGTTGTGTTATAAGGGAAAAAAAAAATGAATTGGGAAGAACAGCCTTTCTTTTTATTGAAATTTTTCTGAGATAATGGTGTCGCTGGATTATTAGTATTTTTGCAAGCCTTTTAGGCTCAAAACAGTAATGCATATTTAGATGCCCCAAAACTTCTAACCAACAATCTTTTTGTGGATTTGAAAAGAAGTCAACACATGCAATAGCTACATAATAAAGACTAGAGGTGGTGATACGAGTATCTACAAATATTCACTGCCTGTTTTCTCAGGTGTTTGCACTTTTTGGTCCAACAGATAGATTAAATTTGAGTGCTTCTCCTCCCAGCCAGCATTCCAGAACTTATGTCCTTGGGGTGTTCAAAGAGATGAAACGTGATAAAATATTAAAGAACTCTCTATGACATTTTTTTTCTCAAGTGTATGAGTAAGCATATCCATCATTTAGCTTACTTGCTAGGGATGAAAGGTGATAAACTATGAAAAAAATTTTATGAATAAATTGGTGGTTTGTTTGAAAAGAAAAAAAATTCTGGGTGACATCTTTTCTTCACAAATGTATGAGTACGCATCTTCGTCATTTAGCTTACTTGGTTTCAGTCATCACATATTACAGTGCAATGCTGCAAAAATGAATAACGGAAAGCCAAGGAGCTGTATAGAAGGTTCCTTATGTGTGGCTATGGTATGTACTGACTTTTAGTGATGCCCATGCATCAAGCATATGCAATAAGGTTTGATGAAGTACAAATTTAAAATGCAGCATATAGCTATTAAGTACCAAAAAGCTTACCGCAAGTATCTGATCAATTTCATTTTGTATTCTCCATTGCAAACACTCAATCAACTGGAACAAGGCAGTAAACAAAAATAAGAGGAGTTAAAAGACTCTGGAGGCTAAGAAATTTACAGAAAATGGGCAACATAAATAATGTTCTTATAAAAATTTAAATTGATCTAACCATTTTATGAGCCTTAGCAACATTCCATTCTCTTGCTTTGAGAAACCGCACTAATGTTTCATGCGGATAACCCTGGTGCATATTCTGGAGACAGCAGAGCAGGTTAATTAATGTTTGTTTTCTACACTTCACAAGAATCCATATCGAGAATAAAATGCTCACCTTTATGCAAAAATACATTACCAAACATAAATGATAAATCTTAAATGCATCAGGACAAAGGAACAAGTAAAATAATGTCAGCCATTATAAAAGTACTCTTCTGTCATTATCTTGTTAAAGCCCTGCAATTGAAAACCCTTAAAACAAACTGGTAAAACTAGCATCAGAATGACTGTCAAATGAGCAAACTTAAGAAGAATTCCTGCAGCTGTACATCATTTTTTCTACAATGACACTATTCACGTTCTTACTTATAAGCTCAATGATAATTTTATAACGTTTGGGTGATAATTATTTATGGTTTCATTTATTTTAACACCTCAAGCTTAATCCTTCTTTAACGTAATTTACCAAAAGAAATGTTATATTATTCGATTACTTCAAATTTAGTCAAAAATCTGAAAACTAGAAGTTACTGGGTTCAGCTCACAGGCATACTAGAGGAGACATCTCATGCTTTAGCCATTAGGGGTGTGCATGAGACGGATAAAGCCTGAGATTTAAAAATCTCTGTCCTGTCTTACAATCAACGGTCTCAAAATTTAAGAATTAGTCCCCCCCCATATACTACTGAGTCCCATCTTGTCTTGTACCAAAATTTCGGGATAAAGTGTATTGGACATGGGACAAGTAGGATAAATGGGGAAAGGCAGAATGGTTTGGAGACTGATGATTTCAAAAGTTTTCAGTATAAATAAATGTAATTTGTCTAATGTCCATCCAAAATCTAATACCTAAAATATAAAATACAACTGCAATATTAATATCAGTCCCAAAATAGAAATACAACAAAAAAAAAATTCATCTAAACTAAATATTTATATATATGTCAACTAAATGATATAGTTTCATACTTTATATATATATATATATATATATATATATATATATATATGGGATAAAAAATGTATTCAACACAGGATAAATCAAGACAAAATGATATAGTTCTCAATTCGAATATATATGTTGCCCCACAACCACCCCACTTTTTAGCTTTGGAACAGTGCACATGGACATTTTTGGCTTTTTACGTATTCTTTTACAATCGATCTTTTTTCAGTTTCGTTTTCAGTTCAATTTGGTATTCCCGTGCACACCCCTATTAGCCATTTAGTTCAACTAAGTTCACTAGAAATTAGAAATTTATCTGTCTAACCAATGAATCCGATGACATTTTACAGAGTATTAATCAAAATCCATTTCAAAGTCACAAAGATCCCAACTTGTCCTTCAACATGTTAAGTCTATCCATATATCAATAGCTAATACATTCAAGCAATTGTGAAACATTGGTAATCAACCTATCAGCGTCATTCTTTAAGTAACTCTTTTACCATGGAATTTAAGAAGTCAAAAGAAATGTAATTTCAAGATGACGCATGCATCACCTCTTGAAACTTTAAAAACCAATAACACATAGATCAGACCTAGCAACAAACAAAGGCAATGACAAATAAATGAAGCCTAAATTACAAACTAATCCCATCACACTATCTCCCCTGCCTAGCATTCATTATAAAAAACATATATGCTAAATTCGAAACTAATAAGCTAAAGATGCAGGGATTCTTTTTAATTCGAAACTAATAAGCGAAAGATGTGGGGCTAAACTAAATTCAGTAATTAGGAACTGAGCTTAATCTTCAAATTTCAAGTCCCGAATGTTTTATTTCCCAAATGTTTTCCCTCCCCCGTTCTCTCAGCATCCAAACAGAAAACAGATCAATAAAAAAGAGAAACTAACCTGAAATGTGTTCTTCATTGGCTCATCAACTGTTATAATCCCCAAAGGAAAAAGAGAAACAAAATAATGTCAGTAATTGCCGATGAAATCCAAAAGTTGGGAAATCAAAGAACAAGAACAAAAGATGTGAAGTGGGTTTTGAAAGCTGACTTTGGTCCATCAAAGACTGGAACTGCTTGATCGCTTCTTGATTAGCAACACCCATCTCTTATTTTTGCAATTGCAAAACAACAACTGCTTAATTTAGCTCCAAAGCTTTATAAAGATCAAAACTCTATCTATTTCTAGACTCCTCTCCCTATGCAGGATATTGAAGTCACCAAATGTGAACTAATTCACCAAACCAGAGAGACAGAGACAGAGACAGAAGATGGGTTTTTCTTGAAATATGGGTTTGATTTCTTGTTTAAAAATTGATGACAAATTTTTTTAAAAAAAAAAAAGTTTTGATTTTTAAATCATATTGGAAAGAGTATGAAATGTTTTTGAATCGTTACAAGATGGTCCGAAAAAAGTTATTTTATTAGATATTTTAAAATTTGTAATTTAAAATATCATACATATTCAATAATTATATTTAATTACATATTCAATCACGCATGATTTGATGGGTAATATTTATTTGATTGAGTTCGGTATCTTTAGCAAAACTGCATCCATCAATATATTGTATATTTATAACAATTTGATCCATCTTTTTTTTGGCATTTAGTGAAGAGCTCACAGCGCCAAAGATTGGAATGTATAAACAAATAAAAAAATTCAATTTTAAATTAAAAACTAATTTAAAAATAATGACTCAAATAAATCAAATTAAGATTAAAATTTTTATAATTTTAAATTTTAATCAAATTAAAATTTTATATTTATTAAATATGTGATTTGTCTAAATAATATATATAATTTAAAAATAATTAATATTGTACCTTAATATACATAATTAATAATATACCTTAATACACTTTGGAAGAAGATCTCATTTTAAACTTTAAAACTTTAAAGTATAAATGTAATGAGCATGATATACTGGCTCAGGTATAAAGTTAATATTTATAATTTTAGTTTGTTTTTATTTATTTTAAAATATATATATATAAGAATAGTTATTTTCTCCTAATGTTATAAAGAAGTTTTAGTTGACTTAATAAAATATTAGTATTTGATAATTTATTAAAAATTAGAATAATAATATTTGGAAATTTATATAATTTAAAATGTTTTATCATTAAATTTATTATTCGAATAAAGATTTGTTTTCATTACATTTGAGATACTAAAAAATTCTATGTTATTGATTTTTTAAGGATTGTTTTTTTTCTTACTATCATTTGCTATTTATTATTTTAGTATCTGCATTTATTATGAAAGATAACTTTATTATTTTATTTGATTAGATATTAATATATATTATAGAAAAATTATTTTATATTTTAAAGTATAATCTAAAAAATTAGAATAATCAATTTTTTAAAATGAATTATTTAATTATGTGGATAGATTACTTAAATCTCCGTTCACTATATCTCTAACTCAAATAAAAATAGCAAAATAGTTGAATATCATATTTATACACTCCTTAGTCGAATCATAGTTCTTTTTAATCACCATATTTTCTAACTTATAAAATTACTTTTTCACTTTTTATCATTCTAATTTTCATTTTCTGTTTATTTTTAGTAAAAAAAATCCATTTTTTTAAATTACTGATAGATATTGTGGGATCTTGCAAGTGAGAATTATTGTTTCAATTGAGCTTATATGCCAACATTAGATTTAATGAGGTGCATAATTACACTAATTTGAAGAAAACATTTTAAATTGATCCTTTTCAAATAGTTAGAATACAAAATAATGTAATGTATTTCATTACTTTTGAAAAGCACATGTTATAAAAACAGACCAATTCAAGTAATTTTTTATATACATTTATTAATTTTGTTATATATATATATATATATATTATTTAAATGTTAAATGTAAATGGAATACTTATTTTGTATTGAAATTTATTGTTTCTATATGTTTATTATTCTTTTTATAATAAATCTATTTGCCCAATTCTATTCAAATTTCAAAGAGAAAAATATTATTGTAAATTTTTTTAAAAAATTTTAGCATAAATACTCACAAGTGAATCACTAGTATGGTTTTAAAAAAAATTACCTAATTGTTTTCGCTTGCTAAGAAAGAACAAAAAAAAAAAAAAGCTTTCATTCAAAAATGTATAAGAAAAATTATTATTTAATTTTTAATACAAATTAATATGAATAAGTGCATATTTGCTCTTTAAAAAACTACCCTCACGAGTTGATTTTATAAACCATTTAGTTCTCTTATCCTAAAAATTAATACCTAAGTATAATATGATTGAAAAAATGTAAATATTTTTTTAGTTTTATTTTGATCAAACACTAACAAAACTAATCTTAGTTTTGCATAGAAATATATCAAAAAAAAAATTAAAGAACGAGAAGGAAATGGAAGTTAATCATTTAACTTTATTTATGAATTTTCGTATAATATTATTCCTGTTTGACAACTTAAAGGAGTAATCATTAAGCAAATCAAATCTCAAGAATTCGTTAAATAAGTTTGCAAAGATGAAGGATGAATTTGTTAATATTGATATACTTTAGGGACTAAATAATAATTTTTTAAAAACAATATAGAGGATTACAGGTCCCCCGCATAGCATGTGAGGTATCTCCCATGGAAGGAAGAACAAAAGGAAGACTAGGATGCGATGATGTGTTGGCTTTAGTGGGGAATGAAGAGGCCACGTGGGCCATTTCTTGTTGTCAAGTTGGAGTGGTGGATGGAATTCCTTGATCCTTCCCTCCTTCGATTGTGAGGTTTTGGAAATGGTTTTAAAATTATATTCAAACAATAAAACCGATTAATTTTAAATTAATTCATTTGATCGGTTTAATTAATTGATTTACTTTAACAAATTATATTTTCAAAATATTTAAAAATATATCTAAATTAAAAAAATATGTAATACGATAAAAGTAATAATATAATATTTAGAATTATTTTTAATATTTAAATTTTTAATAAAATAGTATAATTTTTAATTTTTCATAAAATAATATAATTTTTCAGTAAACAGATTTAATTTAATTTTTAATTTAATTAATTTTCTCAATTTTAACTAATATTTGACAGATTTTTTAATTAATTAATTTTTTACTTTTAATCAAATTAAATTATTGATTAATTTTTAATTTTATTGATCTAAATCCAATTGACCGGATCAATTAATTGTAAAAACGTTGGTTCCTGGTAACGTGATTGCTAATTAATGTGCAAATAAAAAAAATAATGAAAAGAGCAATTAATTTTTGATCCATCCAACCCTTAACGAATCTCTGACCCTCTCCAAGTCAGAAAGTTCTCATACATATTATACATGGATCAACAAAGACGTCTGGGGAAGTTTGATTAAGACAAATTCAACGCTCATAGAAAATTGAATTTTATCAATATTTGCTTTTTCTAGAACCTTGGTTCATATCATTTGAGAATGATGAATTTTATCAATATTTTAAGTTTCTAAATCAGTAATCTACCATTTGAGACAGACAATAACAGCAAGAGGAAGAAGGCAATTTGATTGGCGCAAGACAATCATTCACCCACAGCAAAATATTAATCCCACAATTGTCAACATCTATATATATTCCATAAAGAAACAATGATGTGATGTGGAATCCACTTTAACAATATCAACTAAGGCATAAACTAGTAAACTACACATGAAAAAGGTTAGACATTGGGCAGAGATGAGATACCCATTGATAGGACTTTCACTTTCCGTTCCTTACAATCAATCACTTGCTTTATTATAATATAATTTCTTCATGATGGGAATAGATTTATGGAGTTTGTGGGTTGGATTTGCAGACTTCCATTGCTCTAAGTCTAAAAACAAATGAGAAGTGAGAACAGATCTCAAGGTGCCAAGAATGTTCCCACGTGACTCATCAAGCTATTCCAAATATGATACTCCACAATTTATTTGGAGATGGCAATTTCAATCCATCTAGCAAAAAAATCTCCACCTGCTCCAAACTTGATGGAGAATTTTGTTTCATATATTGTTAAGCAATCTTCCTCTAATTGCATGGAATTTGAATTTTGGATCTCTAAAATGAAACTTTCAATGTTTAGAGGTGTTATTACAATTTACAAACAACAAAAAGTTTATGCTTCTTTGTGAATCCTATTCTTGGTGTAAATGACATATTTTTAGAGAGGTACAATTTCAGATTTGATCTGAATTCTCGAAAATAAAATCAAGTGGGTTCAAAGTAATTTGATTTGAAATTAATTTGATTTAAAATTAATATAATTAAACTTATGAAATTGTTTAAATTGACCTAATTTTGATCTAAATAATTTGTTTAAATTATTTAAGTTTATTTAGAAATCAAAATTATATTTTTGTATTTAAAAAATCAAAATTATGAATTATTTGATTTGAAACTTGAGAAAAATGACTCAAAATTATCTGAATGTTTATACATTGATCCAATAACTTGACCTTATACATCCATAATCTGATATGATTGAATTTAGAATTGATCGAACTCAAATCCATCTGATTTGCTCACTTTTGCTACCTCTATGTGACATGTTGGATTTGGAAAGATAGCTTAAAATAAAAAGTATATCCACTTTTTCTTTTTATTATTATTAAGTGGGGCAATGAAATCTACTTGAATCACCCTCGCCTATAAAAAACATTCATTTGAATTCTTTTTATCTCCAATGTTTGATAATTTTAATGTACATATATTTGTCATTTGTAAACTTAATGAAATATCTTCCAAATCATATGCATCACACGACAAGATCAAAAGTGGCAGACTATATCTATAATACCAAAACCTCATTAAAATTAACATGGGCATCTTGCTACTTGAAATGATTAAGTACCATGTTAACTATGAGAAAACTCATTCTAGTGATAAAAACTTGAGATTTTCATTCGTCAGAGATTTTATATTGAAAACCATGCAAGCTTTGTAAATGAAAAAGCTCAATATAGTAATTATTTTATACGTTGTAGTAAGTGATGCAAGAACTTAATAATTCAAAGCTTTTTTCTCTATAGAAAATTTGCAATATGTTCACCATTAAAAAAAATTAAAAAAAGATGTCGACTATCAAACATATAGCGAATAGCGAAAGAACTATGGGCTGATCTGCTTAAACTCTCGCCATTTATTGCTTGTCCATTAAGAGTTTGTTATTTTGATTGTATTTCTATAGATATTCACTTTTTCTTTAAGTTTTTGTTTCAACAAACATGCATGTAGTAGGTATTTTCTCTCTTCAATGATCATGGCTTTGGCCTTATAATTCTTATTAGTGTCTCCTATTGATAATGAAATTTTAGCTTATTCCTGTTAAAAAGATTTTATAAGCAACTATTATTGTGTAATTATTAGATGAAGGCATGTAGAAAAGAAATGTAAGTGTATATACACTATGGCTACCACACAAAAGAAACGATGCTCAAATAATGATAGGCACTAAGGTATTGTTATTCCCTTGCTTGAAGAAATAGTAATCTATCCATCATTGGAACAAATTGGTATCCCATGCATCTCTTCTCAAAATTGACAAATTTTTGGGTTTAGAGATATTAAGAGCTAGGATTAAGTATCCTCATAAATTTTTCATTTTTTTTAAAAAAGAAAAACAATATTATTTTTTAAAATTACCATAGAAAATATATAATTTCACTAATAATTTAGCTTTGCACATGAAATTTATATTGTTTTTAGTTTTTCAATTATAATTCGAAGTATATAATATTTAAATTTATTCAAAATTTAATATTTTCTCATTACTATTCTATTTTTATCTTTAATTATGATATAAAATAATTGACCTAAAGTTAATAGAAATTTAATACTTCTATCAACATTAAAACTAAGAATTTTAAAGTCTTTTAAAAATTTTAACTTAACCTTTTTTAAGTACATGTATTGTATGTGTATTTTCAATATTTATTCAAAGATAAAATATATAAAAAAATTTCATAAAATAAAATATTTATTAAATACTCAAACAATATATAGCTACAAGTTTATTGAATTTCACTCTATTCGAATCTTCTGAATAAAATCTAACTATAATTTTTTAATCTAAGTTAACCTTGAAAATAGATTTTAAATTATATAATAATAATAATAATAATAATAGCATTGATGTATTATTCTATAAGAAACCAAATTCTACTACTACTCAGTTCACCTAATTCAAATAGAAGTGCGATCAAAACTTTTATTAGAAATTAAAATCAAATTATATAATAATAATAATAATAGCATTGATGCATTATTCTATAAAAAACCAAATTCTACTGCTATTCAGTTCACCTAATCCAAATAGAAGTGGAATCCAAACTTCTATTAGAAATCAAAATCAAATGATATAATAATAATAATATAATTGATCCACCTAATCCAAATAGAAGTACCAAACTTTTACCCTTCATCCATGCTTTTATAGATTAAATTATATATATATATATATATATATATATATATATATATATATATATAGTTTGAATTCTATTTTTATATTAATATTTAGAAACTATAATTATATGATCATATTTTCTTTTATTTTCATGAAATTTTTTAGATTAAAATTTATTTTATGTTCTAATAAGATGAGATGAAGTTTTTAATTTTATAATAATATTTGGGAGTAATTTTTAGGACTTTACCATGAGAATAATTTTTTAGAATAAATTTATTTAAAATTTTATTATTTAATTAATTTTATATAATAATATGTAAAAAATAGTGAAGTAATTAACATTTATGATAAGTTTAAATAGGTGTATAATTTTATATTATTCGGGTAAATATATATAATTGATTTTTTATTATTTTATTTATAATTTTTCTCATAACATTATAAAATTAAATATTCTCTCAATAATAAATATACACAAATGGAGACAAGTAGAGAAAATATACAAATTATATATACTTTTATACAAAAAATAAATTAAGATTAAGTATTAATATATGTATATTTAACAATTATTATTTACTTAATTAATTAAGATTCAAAAATATATTGTATTAAATGTTATAAATAATAATTTCAATTGAATATTTTATAATTTGATTAACATCTAAATAGTCTATTTTGGCTATTAATTTATTTTTAATACATTTTTTTAATTTTATTATTGTGATTAAAAATTTTTTATTTTATATATTTAATATTAAAAAATATTTTAAAAATAATAACTATGTAAAATATATAAATAAATATTTTTTTTAATTTAAATTAATATCCATGTGGAGGCCAGTCATACGCCTAGCGTATAAATAGCTAAAGTTAAAAAAATTTTATTTTTTTTGCTTGAAACATAATCTCAAATTAATACTTAATAATCACTATTTTATTTTAAAATCTTTTAAAATTAAAAATTTTTATTTTTAGTTTATATTGATGAGAATTATGATTTGAAATAATTATGAATTTTTAATTTTTTTATTTATTGTTAGATTAATTTAATCTTTAGCATTATTTAATGATTTAATATAAAATAATAACTTTATTTAATATAAATAAAATTTATTTTTAATAGATAATATAGAAAAGTATTTTATATATGAAGTATAATTTTTTTTAAAAACAATTGTATAGATATTCTTTTAATTTTAAAAATAATTTTTAATTATATGAAATCAATAGTTATAAATTGCATACAAATAAAAGAGTTAGACAAATTTATAGATTAATTTCATTTTAATTTTATAAATTTTGAATATTTAATTCACAAATAGATTAATCTTAATTTCTCTTTTTTCACTTATATATATATATGTGTGTGTGTTTGTTGATAAAAGAATTTTAGCTTAATTAAAAAAAATCAAATTATATATATTGCAAAGATATATTTTTAGAACTTATCTTTAAATATTAATTTCAATAAATATACATGTTAGTCCTTAAAATCTTTAACTCTGCATGTCTTCCACATATAGCAGTTAATTTTCTCATTATTATTATGATTGGTTGGTTGCATGGAAGAGCAATGCGTGCCACTTCATGAAGGCGACAAGTATGGTGGTGCCAAGCGATTTCGGCCAAGTGAAACTTCTTCAGGCGCCGTTGCTCTCAATGCTCCCTAATACTCTCAATTCTCGCAAATTTTTGATATTGAGATCCTAATTCCTAATTTATAAATTTCATTGCATTTTCATTTATTTAAAACTTTATATCTATATTCGCTAACTAGTCGCCGAAAATATATTATTTTTCTACTTACATGGACTTTTATTATTTTTTAATGGCATAAGTAAAAAGGATCCTGTGACATAAATTTGTAAAGTTGAGAGAATTAAAAATTTATTATAAAGTTAAAGGAGTTAATAACGAAACAGGTAAAATTCAGGGGGTCAAGAAGACATTGTTCCCCTCCTCCTCCCCCGCACCAAAACAAAAAAAAAAAAGGTTTGTATGATTCTTGCGGTGCCAAAACCTTGAATAGGTAGGCAGTGAGGATCCTAGTGGCCAGCACCGAATTTGTCAAGGTAGCATGGCATCACAAATATATGACCTTTGGCATTTCACACTTTTCTTTTTCTCTCTTTTTAATTATATTTGTAATATGTCATCGATTATTACCAATTCTCAAATATAATTTTAAAAAATACAAACATGTATATAGAGAGAGAAATAATTTTTTATTGTTATTGAGATTTGAACTTATAATTCTTTTTTTATGATTTTAGTATCTTATATCAATGTCAAAACGTAATCCATGAATTATTCTTTTTTTTTTTTGTAATTATTGAATTCCATAACAATTCAATCATGTAATTTTACATATTAGTGAACCAGGTTACTTTTATTTATATTATTTATGAAGAATTTCTATTTTTTTTTTAAAATAATGTCTGCTTTCCATGTGGGTTTATGATTATTTTTTCTCTACTCTTGTTCTATTTATGAAAAATGGTAAAAACTTTGAAGAAAAGGTTCTAGAAGCACTATTTATGAGAAATCCTATTTAGCCTTGGTAGAGGATATGGATGGTATGATAGAACTTAGGCCATGGAGATTCTTTTTTTTAAAAAAAAAAAAAAAAAAAACTTTTTCTATTTACGGCCTTACTGATTTGTCTTACGAGCATTAATTTGTTGATGAAACAAAGAACTTCTTTATCATGGTTGGGGAAAAAAAGATCTTTTTTTTTTTTGGGTTCACTTATATGGTCCGATGGAGATGAAAGCCAATTACGTAAAGAATTAAAGATTCAAGGATCACGTGATTCATACTAAGTTGTTATATCATGGAGTTTTATCCGTATAATAATATGAATCAAAATTTCATAATACATGCCAAAATTAAAAAATGACATGCATAAATAGCTCTTCACACTCCAAATTCGATATATATTGTTGCTTTCCTTCTTTCTTTTCATTTTTTTCTTTTTATAAATGGAATTTTTGTGTGTTTAATATATTATAATTTTATATATTATATATAATTATATTAATACAATATATAATTATATGATAGTTTTTTTTTTATTTTTAAGCATCTTTAGGGTTAGTTTTATTGTTAATTGAGTCTAATTTGAAAAAAATATCAGATAATGTCTCACTTTTGGCTTGTCTTTTATAATTTTATAGGAAATTCTGAAAATTGGAGCTGATTGATGAATTAAAAGAATTTTTCTAGTGGTATTGTGCATTTTCAAAAGTTTAGAGATCAAATAAAAATTTGACAATTTAGAGATTAATTCTGATAATTTTCAAACAGAATTTGAGTCCAATCCCAATTCAAATTGGAAGGAGCCGTGCAAAATAATGAGAGAATTAGAAGCACCGAGTCCTATTGAAAATATGAGAGTTATTATTAGTTTTTTTTCCTAATTGGTGAATAAGGATAGTTTTACTATTTTGAGGAAGAATAAAAAGAGTATAAATAGGAAGAGGGGAATTCTAAAAAAAAAAAGAAAGAGAGTTTTTGTTTATTTTATATTTTTAGAGAGAAGTCTTTTGTTTATTTTTATTTGTTCTGGGGAAGAAATTATTTATAATATGAGAATTATTGATTAACCATCAACTTTGAAGAAAATTGAAGAATATAAGAGTTTTATCATGAAAATTTTTCTATTTTATTTTCTTTTTATTTTGATGTTGGTTAATAATTTCATCATGCACTTAATTAGTTAGGCATTTGGGTATGATGAACCCTAAGATGAGTTTTGAATTGTAATTTTCTTTAGATAATACAATTTTTTTCATTATTTTATATAATTCAATTGTGTTTGTTCTTTATTTCGTTGAATTGATATACCCGGAATATTAATTTTTGTCTAACAATTCTTTAAACTTAGATTGAGAAATCAAGTTATTAAATAGATTTAGTACAATTGAAAGGAGTTGCATGTACCCCTAGAGATAGGATAACATAAATCTTTTGGATTAGGGTCAAATCTAATAGTGAAATTCAATGAACTATAATATAATTTTAGGGATTTTAATTAGAAAGAGATTCTAATTAATCAACCTAGAATTAGTTGTTAATTATCTTGAGAATGAATTTAACATACTAAAGGGATTTTCACGGTTTCATAAATATTGAATTAGATTATATTGTTTAAAATTAAATTTCTTAACAAGTTTTAGAGAATTCAATATTTGAGTGTCATTTGTCATATTGATCACCTTTATCCACTCTTTAGTTCATATTTTCATTATTCTAATTTATCGAATTAATTTATTTTACTTTTTAATTAGTTAATTAAATCACTTAAATTTACTGATTAAATAATAGAGAAAATTAATACTAATACTTTTAGTCTTTAAAGGATTAACACTTGATACTCATATATTGTATTATATTTGATAGATGCACTTGTCTATTCAATCTATAGGCGTTGACCTCAGACCCTATCATTGAATTAATATTAATTATTTTATATTAGTCAATTATATTATATTATTATAATTATATAATTTATGTTATTATATATAATTAAAAAAGAAATATTATATACAATTTATATTATTATATTAATTAATTTACATTATTATATTAAATATTATATTAATATAATTTTATTTAAGTATTATATTATATTAATTTATGTTTAATATTATTAAATATATTTTATGTTTTTTTTTGTGGTTCATTTGTTACATGGTGTAGGTTGATTAGTTTAAATATACAAGTTCATTTTTTGTAAATTGTAGGTTCATTTTTTATAAACTTTTGATTTGTTTGGTATAAATTATAAATTCATTATCAGTAAATTGTAAGTTCATTTTTTGTAAGCTATAGGTTTATGTTTTGTAAGCTATAGGTTTATTTTTTGTAAACTGTAGATTCATTTTGAAATAATTTTAGATTCATTATCAGTAAATTTTAATTTTATTTTTTATAAACTGTAGGGTCATTTTTTGTAAACTATAGATTCATTTAGTATAAACTATACATTCATTTTTTGTAAACTGTATGTTCATTTTTTGTAAATTGTAGTTTCATTTTGGTATAAATTGTAGATTCATTATCAGTAAATTATAGGTTCATTTTTTATAAACTATAGGTTTATTTTTTGTAAACTATAAGTTTATTTGGTATAAATTGTAGATTCATTATTAGTAAACTGTAGTTTCATTTTTTGTAAACTGTATGTTCATTTTTTGTAAACTGTAGGTTCGTTTTTTGTAAACCGTAGATTCATTTTTTATATTTAAATATTTTGATATTTTCAATTTCTTTTGAAATATTAAAATTGATAAACTTACAATTTATAATATTTTTTTGTGAAAAAATATGTCTATTTTTTAAAATATATAAAATAATAATAATAATCTCAATGTAATTAAAAATAAAAAAGAGATGTATAAAAGTATAAATATGTATATTTAAAGTAAAAAAAAAGAAGTTTGTTAAAAAAATAAATAAAACAATAATTATGGAAGAGATAAACTCTTTCATATTTTGTTGTCACACATCTTTTGAATACTGGATCATAAAGTATTGTAGATAGAGATTCATGATGTAATTTACTGTCCATAAAATTCTTTTTACTTTTTAAGAAAAAATAAATAATTTCATTAATCAAAATATAAATGGATAGAAAGATATAGATTCTTAAAATATAAAATTTTACAAATAAATTTTTATATTAAAAAATGGATAGTAGAAAATTTGCCTTAGGATGTTTAATTAAATTGATGAAACATTAAATTTAGCCAATTGATAGTATATATATTTCGATCAGTGATAATTATTGTGTGATATATATATATATATATATATATATATATAT
>CATIWR010285963.1:0-19819 GCA_949677035.1 Omphalea diandra
CTGGTCCTGTGCGCCTCGCGGGGCGGGGGGCCGGCGTGCGGCCGGCCCCGCCCCCCCCCCCCCGCCCCCCCCCCCCCCCCCCCCCCCGCGAATGCCATAATGCTATAGGACTTGACAACCAGACAACAGCAATGAAAAACAAAAATTACCAGACCCAACAAACATCGTTTGAAACTTGCCAAGGCAATTTTCACTTTTAGAAGCAGCACTCCTCCAACAAACAGCAGCAACAAAGTGCGGCTAAACTGCACAAACAAAATAAGCGACTATCAGATTGATATTTAGGAAACAATAAGTGGCAACTTCTGCGTTAAGAGTATCTTCTTTTTTGCCCCAAGACATAAAAAGGCTCAAGTTCAAAAGGGTGTAAGGGAAGAACTACTACCGATCTCAACCAATATTCTGATGTACAAAAAAGAAAAGATACCTTATTTTCTCCATACAGTGCCCTCTAAGCATTTAAAAATAAGCCAGCGCACATAATTCAATATGTAGTTAAAATCTAAATGCAGAACCAAGAAACCATTAAAATATTACAATTAAAGCCTCAAAATAACTAATATCCTAAATACCCAATGGCTAAAAGTGAAGTGGAAGGATGAAAGCATTCACAGCCACAAGGAAGCTTGAAATGCTCCCACTTAATGCAATTCATAGCTGATCTAAGACTCCAATTGGTTAGCTTACTAAAGTTGAATTTTTTGCTTTTTGCCTTGTTTTTAGCTACCATAAAATATAATAACAAATAGCAAAAGAGTAAAATTAGCAAGTTTAGCAAGCAAACCTAGACAACAGGAAACCAATGGGAGATAATGACAAGAAATCTAAAACCTAAAGAGAAAGCCTCCACAACAGTAACCATAAAAGATCAAACACCTTGTGCTGGTTAGGCACCAATTTCATTCTGCCAATACAAAAAAAGAGACTGAGCTGCCAAGCAGAACTGACCTAGTACTTTGTCATTGATTTGAGCACTTAATTGAAAAAGAGCACGCAACATAATAAACCATTGACGAAGTTGCATATTATATTGCACAAGGCCTATTTGACATACTTTCTTCCATTTGTGCCTAACCCCCCCTTCCCTTTTCTATCAGGTAATATAAAGTTACTAGCTAATTATTCTTTTAAGCCAATCACAGATTTCATTACTTCTATTAAAAAACTACTACTTGTAATATGGCTGGTATATGTTGGGTAATTGTTTCTTACTTCAAATTGTAAAGGTGCGTCGCAAGATCTACACATGCTATCAAGTCATTAACCTTAGCATCTGTGGAAGCCTCTGGGCTGACCAAACTCAATCTTTGAGTTATTACATTATGCAAAATCTTCCTCAAAGGAAAAAAGCAGCTGAAAGTTCTGACCAATAATCTTGGAAAGGACATGTTGAATTGTTCAATAGGATTAAGCATTTAGGTTTAAAAAACTACAAGATTATTGCAGATTTACTCTGTAAATTTTTCATTGCAAGTATGATCCTTGTAACCTTATTTGACATGTGCGAGCATGGCTGGACGGAAGGCAATGGTGGGGGATGGCCCTGGGCCCATCCACTAAATTTTCAATATTTTTATTTTTCAAAAGTTTGACCACGTTTAAATTTTAGTGCCTCATTCCCAACAACTCACCATTTTAGCTCCCCCTAAAATAAGTTTTTACATTTCGGGCCTCTAATTAATAATTCTAGCTATTTTAGCCTCAACCTCCAAACTCCCAAAAATTTTGACCATTTAAACTCACAACATAATATAAAAAATTTAGGGATGATTAAATGCTATTTATACAAGAAGTAAAATTAAAATTAAATTTTGGAATTATGTAAAAAAAGGAGTACAGTCTGAAATAGGTAAGAAAATATATAAATATACATACTTGTCATATTATAATACATTGCCTTATATCTTTGTATGTCTGAATTTAAACAATAGTTTTAAACATAACTCTATAGTAAATTTAGATTGTAGCTTTAAACTTTAAAATTTCCCTTTTTTTTTTTAATGTAATTGAATTTATTTCATTTTTAAATTATTAAGAGCATTAAAAAACAAATTCTCTTTTTTCTTTTTGGTTGTTGTTGATGATTCTAATTTTTTTCTTCATAGTTTTATGCTGAAAAATTTAATATTTGCAGGCTCATATATAATTTTCATTCTTTGAACAAGGGATCATCTATATTTTTATAGATTATTGATGATAAAAGAAAATATATTTTGAATTATGGACAATGAAATTTGGCCTCCCCAACTTCTATCCTACGTCCGCCCCTGTGAGCAAGCTTACAAGTTTTTAATTCTTAATATCTATTTGCACATGAAAATACACGCATACAAGTACATAATTACAAAGTGGGAAAATACAAATCTAATCCAGTTTTATTTGCAGTATTACTCTCAAAGGATATTTACCGAAGAACTAATTGTCTGATCACATGCATTGACCAAACTCAGCGACTACCAAAGGTTGAAATTGAACTGCCAATCTGCCAAAATCTCATTGCCGGCAACCACAAATATTTTAACACTAATTTTCAGATCTCAAAAATAGAACTCTTGTCAGGTACCGCATAAATTCAACTCAACTAAGCCTATATGGATCCTTTTCCTCCATTGTGTTTGGTTTATGCTGAATTCATCTAAAGGAGTAGTGCAACAAGATCCCAGTTTCCCCTCAGTCATAATAGGTCTTCTGCACTCTCATAACTTAGATATGTTCAGCCATCTATTATGATGCATTTTGTGGTTTATGCTAGACATGCTCAAGCCATCTAATGCTACTTAATAAATGATACCACCAAAAATAACAAGTCATGACTTTGAAGAACAACTTCTATTTGCAGTGCTCATTTGTCAAAGCAGGCCCAAGCCACGCCAAGTAGATTCTGTTCGGTGATGATATTGATTTGTATTCCATGTTGCTTGTTTTAGAGTATATGTGTAAAAACATGATGGGGTATCTCCTGATTTGTTTTTTTTTTTTTACTTTTCCAGGAGAACAAGTGCAAATGCAAAACACTTCTAGGTTGGGAAAAAAAAAATCATGCGAGTGCACTCAAGCCTATTATATAACCAAATAAAACCGCACAGTGAACTAAAATGAAACATGTAGTTTGCTGCAATTCTGATTTTAAGCATGTGATCACAAAAAGGCACGCAACTGAAAATCGCACTAGATACTGTTAGCCAAGGAATAGATTCATTTTCATAAGAATGCTAAGCTTTGACCTAACCAATCATATTTGGGCATTAAACCTGGTGTAAGCAAATATATTTTCATTGAGATTATTTATCGTTGCAAATTGACTAAAATATTATAAAAAAAAAAAATTTTAGTTAAAGACTGTGAAAGAAGAAGCAGAAAAAGCCATAAACCGCAACAAATCCATAATAATAGCAATAACAATAATTTTTTTCTTTAAAAAAAAAAAAAAAGAAGAAGCTTGCCTAGCATGTGATGATAAACAATTTCCCTTACCCATCTATTAAACGATCAAATCATATCCTAAACCCTAATGGCAAAAGACTAAAACACACAATTTTCAAACTAACTAAATTCCAGATCATAGTCCATGAGTACTGTTGGGAAGAAAAAATGGAAACATATATAGCAATCGAAAAAAAAAAGAAGAAAAAGAAATTAAAAAAAAAAGCATTACCATCCTCTCAAGAAGGAGAAACAGCCATCGGAATGATCCTGGTAATGGTGATGCTCGTAGTGATAATGCTGAAATTGGGGCTGACCAGGACGCGGTGGAGGTGGCGGATACCCTTCAGCGAAATACCCTTGATAGCCTTCGTATGACTGCGGTGGCCCCGGCGGTGGCGGCCCTTGTGGGTAGTACCCCGGATACCCAGGCTGCGGCGGCGCTGATGGAGGGTAACCCGGTGGCGGATAGGGTGGCGAGTAGCCTTCATAAAAAATTACAACAAATCCAAAACGTTACACACAATAAAAAGCATTAAAAAAAAACAAAGAGACAATTAGGGTTTGTTGAATCATTACCAGGAGGAGGGTGGTGCTCGTGGGAAATGTGCTGGTAACTCATCTTCTAACTTCACACACAATTGGAGGATGAACGCGAAATTGTCAAATGGAGGATAATAAGAACAAGCATGAAATGGAGTTTTAAAAAGATAGGACCGTTCTTATTTCTGAGTTTTTGGGATCTACCTTGCAGCCATTCACATGATGGTATCGTAATTTTCTATGGTGGTGATTTCCTCTTTCGCTCGTGCAAACGGGCTCCGTGTATTGTGGAGCTGCTCTCATAATAGCAGAGCCTTTTTAGACAGATAATTTGCGATGGATAGATATTATACGGTCAGGCTGTATGCAATCATACTTTGCCACCTCATATGATCATTTTCCTTTTAAATTATATTGGAGGGACTTCAGCATTAAGGATTGTCTACACTTCTTCTCCCAAAATAATAATAATAATAATAATAATAATAATATTTAGTTCAAAAAATTGAATAAAGTAGTTAAAGTATTAAAAAATAAAAAATAAAAAATAATTAAATCATGATATATCAGAAATTTTGATTTTTGTAATCTAAATCTAGATATAAGATATTTCACAATCATGATAAAAAAATAATAACTTTTATCAACCAATGAAATTAATCTCTCTCTATATAAGAGATTATTATTATTTTCAAAAATAAAATTCGGAGTGTTCAATTAATTAATGCTTGTTTGATAGGAAAAAAAATTGTCTAATAAATTTTTAATAATCAATAATATATGGTGATATAAATATAAATTTATAGCACATAATGTGCGTGGATAGAGAAATTTTTCTGTCAATTGAATTCGCCACATGAAATAGTGACTTATATAATATATTTTAGCTCTATAAAATATTATTAATAAAATAAGTAATTAAATAAATAATTTTTTTACTACTAATAATTCAGTAAAATTTTTTGGCGTGAACGAGAATGAGGCATTAATTTATTATTTTTTAGTAACTCTTTTTTTTTTTTAATTGGGGTAAATTAAAACTTTGGACTTCCGGCTCTGAACCCATAATTCAAAAAATAAAAATAAAAATAAAAATAAACCCGTAGACGCGGCTAAGTAACCGAGTGGCGATAATGGTCAACACTTACATCACATATGCCCTTTTTTATTATTATTATTATTATTAATCAGTGTGGCTTTTTTTTTTTTTTTTTTGAAAAGAATCAAGTGAGGAGATTATTGCTTATTCGTCTTGTCAAGTGCATTCAATCTTTAAATTTTGATTCAAGTAAACTTATTTATAATCAATTGGACTTGATTTTTTTTTATTAATAGTACAATTTTACAAACACATATATTAGAAATATGATATTCATTTGTAAAATCATGTCAATTTTATAAAGATATTCTAACTTATAAAATTTAAACACATTTTTTATAATTGATATCGAATTTAAAGGTCAGTATGCTCTCTGATTTTTATGAATAAAAATACATATGAATATAGTGAATTTTAAAAAACTATCTTTGTATAAATTTTTAACAAATTTCAATGTACGATAATAAAAAAAAAATCTTACTTTTTTTTATCATTTAAACTAAATAAATCTTACATTGTCATATATAATATTATATTATAATTTTAAATATTAAATAATAAATTTATTAATATATATATTTATTATTTTTTATAAAATTATCATAAATAAATTAATAAAATACATACATAATTTAAAATTCTATACAATAACAATATATTTTTACTTCATCAATGAATTCACTCTTGAGATAATATACATTGATATATCGTCTCTTTCTTTAATCTTTCATAAAATATTAATTAAAAAAGAATTCCATGGTAACATTATGACACATGTGACTAGATAATATTTTAAACTATATGAATAATTTATTAATTATTTGTAATAAATTTATTAAAATATAAAGTTATTATATAATAATTTTAAATTATTTAAAGAATAAATAATTGTATATATATATATATATATATATATATATATATTTTAATAAAACTATTCTTTAATGCTTTTTTCGTCTTTTATCCACTATTTCTTTTTAAAATATTTCAAACTGTATGTCTATTTTTATGAAATCAAGAATATTTATAAATAATTCTTTTAATTTACTCTAATTAATTACTAAATTAGAAAAGTGTTTTTAATTTTTCATTAAATATAATCAAAAGTATAAATAAAAAAATATTATAAAAAAAATAATTAATAAAATATTAAATATGTATTTTAAATAAAAAGAAAATTAGAAAGTTAATTTCTTTTGAAACATAGAGAGTACTGATTAGCGAATTGTGAGGTAATACCACCGTGTACGACATTGTGCAGGATCCTTCAAAAGGCGTACATACAAAATCTACGAGCCATAAAAGTCCACACGCTTTATCCAAGGCTTCAGCGGATATAAGCAACGGCCTTTCCAAATTCCATTGCAGCAAGTCATTTCTTCTAGCAAAAATGAATACCACCACCACCACCCAACCATCACAACCTCTTTACCCATCTATCACACCACAAGAAGCAATACCGCCGCCGCCGCCGACTAGAAAACAAGAAGCATCATCGTCGTCCACGCCGTTGGCACAGAGCGATGACAAATATTGGGGCACTCATGTCATGGGGACACCTGCTGTTCCCACTTGCCATCCAGACAACCAGAAGGCAGCCTTGTGGGGCGGTGGTGGTGGTGATCAAGCCGCCCATTACCAACACCATCATCCTTACGTTCAATACAGTCCCGTTGAAAAACCAAGCAGCAGCCCAATGGAATCGATCCTCCACAAGTTTAATTCTTGGAGCAAGAAGACAGAGATCTTGGCAAACAATATTTGGCACAACCGTATGTTTATATTTTTCAATTAATTGCTCTTGAACTCACAAATTCATATTTTTATGGGCCACTTAAATTGTCAATTGAACAATTCCCTTGATATTCATTTGAACGTAATTTTATTTTAATTTTGGCAGTTAAGACCGGTCCTTCTGTGTCTGAAGCTGCATGGGGAAAGATGAACTTAACAGCGAAAGCAATAACAGGAGGTGGATTTGAGTCTCTGTACAAGCAGACATTCACAACCTATCCAAATGAGAAGTTGAAGAAGACCTTTGCCTGCTATTTATCCACATCAACTGGACCTGTTGCTGGAACCCTTTATCTCACCGATACTCATGCAGCTTTCTGCAGTGATCGTCCCTTATCCTTCATGGCGCCGTCCGGCCAGGAGACGTGGAGTTACTACAAGATCATGATACCATTGAGCAAGATCGGCGCGATTAATCCTGTTGTCATGAGGGATAACCCATCAGAGAAATACATCCAGATTGTAACAGTTGATGGGCATGATTTTTGGTTCATGGGTTTTGTTAATTTTGAGAAAGCTTCTCGGCATCTGACTGATAGCCTTTCCAATTTCGTTGTTGCGGGGGTTCCGGTACAGCCAGTTGTTGTATAGTATTATGAGTGGTAGTGGTTATTTCTTCTTCTTCTTTAGCTTCCATTATCTCTTCCATGAGAGATCATGTCCTTTTTCTTCCTGTTTTAGTTGATCAAATTAATAAGGATGCATCTGTTATATGTTGTAATAAAATTAATCTACCAATGATTTTTTGTGTTGTTCTACATATCAATTGCGTTGAGAGGTTATCAGGATTCAAACCACATGCCTTATAAATATTGAAAATTATGAAACGATTTCAATCCTATCCAACTAAGAACCGATTAACTAAATGGCGGATTTATGCTAAGATTATATAATAACTTATACGACTATGTAACAACTTCGATTTTGGCTTGTTCCTTTCATCTAAATTATCATTAATTTTTTTTTTTACATGGGTACATTTAACTTTTTAAAGAAGGAAACTTTAACTTTTAGTAAACTATTAAAATTAATTATCGTTAATGGCATTTGTGCTCACTAAACAACATTCCTAATTTGTTATTTTTTTTAAAATAAAAAATCTAACGAATAAGGCTATATCTGTTAGAAGAGATTTTTTTTTTTTACTTTTTTCTTTCGCTATCATCAATAGTAGTTAACTCAATTTTTCGCTCTTTACTCTTTCATTCGTTTCTTTTTATAGTTTTTTTCAGTCATAATAAATAATAAAATCATTTTTTCATCTTATTTGTACAAGTTAGTAAATATTTATGGATTTTGATAGTAAAATCTCTTACATTTATTTAGTAACGAATTTGGAAAAAAATATAGCAAATCAAAGATGTATAAAAGTAGATCTTATTACTGCTAAAATTTTATTATTCACAGATAAATTAAGATTTTCCAATAATGAAGATAAAATTATTTGGTTGAAAATCAGTTTAAGATCTTATGTGAGATTTTTTTTAGTTGTTTATTAATATCACAAGTCTTTTATTTTGTTTCTTTTGATAGGAGTTTACTTATTTTCTTTTTATGAGAATCTATTTGTCTTTCATCATGAGAGTTAAGAGAAATTTGAATTTAATATTTAAAAGATCAGACTCGTTCAAAGACTTTTCAAATAACGATGAAGTCGATTTGTGGCTCAATATAACCATTCAGTAGAATATATTTCTTACTAAAATATCAATTGTAACTGTCAATGTTTTCTATACAATTGTTCTGCCAATATGATTAATGAAATTTAGAAAAAAATCTCATTTTTATAACGAGATTTATATGTATTTTTTAAAGGCAGTTAACTTTACTTACCTGTTACAAGTTATAGATTAATAAAAAAACTCTTTTGTTTTAGAAAAAAAAAAGAAGCTATATCGCAGACATTTATATTATACTAGTAGTAGGTAATCCATGTGTAGAACGATTATAATTTAATATATTATTTAAATATATTTATAATATTGAAATTAAAAAATTCATTAGACAATGAAATAATAGTTTTATGATATTCATATTATTTTCTTTATTTTATATAATTATCTATTTTGTAATTTTTAAATATATTTTTATATCTATTTGTACTTTTTACTTATATATGTCAAACTAAATACCAGCATCGTAAATACTGCTGCATTTAGTCTTTTTTTTAATAAATTTTATATTGAATTTAATTAAATGTAATTCTTTTTTATATTTTAGTCATATCAAATTTTGTATTTATTCCATTGAATTCTATAGCTATATAATAATATTTAGAATAATTAAACATGGATTTAATGATAAAAAGTACTCTCTAAATATGATATTTAGTTATTTTTACTACTGAATGAAAATACATTTATTTTAATATATAAATAATATACATTGAAATTCAATACAAAATTTACAATAAAAAATTCAAATATAATCAAGTACGACAAACTAAGCCTCACGCCACCTCACATTCCCTTTATCTTAACCTAATTAGTTTTTAAGCCGTATAAGATAACTTACTTTATTGGGGACTCGCACATTTTTTGTATATAATATCTCATTGATCAACACAATTAATCTTAATTACTCTATCATCATTCATGATATTAAAATCTTAGTGTGAATTAATTACTTAAAGATTTTTCTTTTTTTTTTAAAAAAAAAAAAACTTGTTTTGTTTTGAGCATAGAGAGTCAACTTATTCCCTTGCTCAACCTTGTCATATGGGGTGTTTATTTTGTTTTTTTAATAATTATTTACTTTCCATTTATAAAAGTTATAAAATATATATTTAATTTATATAATAATTGCAGTTCGAAACAAAAGCTGACTGTTGATAGAATTATTATTATGGATGATGAATGGTTGGACATTATTTATTTTTAAAAATCTAAAATCTAAACATATTTATTTATCTATTTAAATTTTATATTTATAGTGATAATTATATGTATAAATAGTTATTCACAACAATAATTTTACTAAATATTTAATATTAAACAATTATTAGCAACTCGTATTTTGAAAATTGGATAAATTGTCTAATCGAATCAATTAAATTAGAAATCAAATTGCTAACCATTTTGGTGACAAAATTTTAAAATTACCTTTTATTTTTAATTATTATATATTTTTTATTTTTAAAATTTTTAAATTTAATTATTATTAAATTAATTAAATTAAAATCGATTGAATCTACCGATCTAAAAACTAGCCAATTAAACAATTTATTATAAAACCAGCAACAGTTAAATTACCATAATCTCAATCCCATCCTTCCCAAATGTTTCATCCCATGTCACCATTAAGCTCAACCAAGCTTCTTCTTCGTGGTTTCAGTCACCAACACCACTTCTTAATGTAATATGACTACTTGTGTTGGTTTTGAGAAGAAAATCATATGATTTTACACTTATATAATTCATTTATCGGTTTAATATATTACATTAAGTATAAACAAGTCAAATCTATATATAAAAAAATTAAGTAGGATTACATGATTTCATTTAATTTATAAATAAACTTTATGTTTTTATGCATTTCAAATAGCAACTAACGGAAAATTATCAAATGCATTTTCTAAAAAATTTTAAAATATTTTTAAATTCTTAAAATTTCTATAATACGTTCAATATCCATTAAATATATAAATTATTCAAAATTTTAAAATATTTATAAAATTTTAGAAACTTCTAATAAAATTTACAAATTTTTCTCGTTAGAATTTTTTATGCATGTTTTAAATTTTCTATTTTAATTTTTAATTAATTATTTCAAAATATATATCATAACACACAAAATAATTAAATAATAAAATTTAAAAAGGATAAGCCTGCAAATTGAAAGTCAAAATAATTCACTTTATTTATTAATTTTTCAAAGCAAGATAGAACAAAAAAAGGATCAAAATACCAGACATACTTCTTCAATTTGCAAAAAATAATTTACTTGTACTTTTTAAAAATAATTTAATTTTAATTTTGTTAAAATGTTAAAATTTTAGCAATTGCCTTTTTTAAAAATTATCTATTATAAACATATTTAGACTATTTTCACAAAAAAAATTAAATTATGAAAAGTTCATATCTATAATACTTATTATTTATTGTTAAATATGCAAAAAAATATAAAAGATAAATCATCATCATCATCAATACTCAACAAATATCATGTATAACCATTAGCAAAAATTTTTAACCCTGCCACTACTGAAAACACAAAGTAAAATTATTTGAGTTGTGTATTATATATGTGTAATTTGTATATGATTTGGTCAAATAGATTTAATTTTTCAAGTGAAGTATTGCAGTATCTTTGAGTCCAAAGAGTAAGGGTGGTTTGATTTCAACATGGTGTATTAGTTTAAGAGAATTAAAAATTTTTATAAACTTTAAAATTTAGAAGGTATTTAATAATAACTTTGAAGACTCCTTAAAAGTTAAGAAATATTTAATAAAAACTTCTAAAAACTTTAAAAAAGTCTATAAAAATTAGGAGATATTCAATAAAAACTTTAAAGACTTTGAAAAGTCTATGAAAAATCAAAATGTATTCAATTACACCTTTTATAAAATTCATAAAAGTTCACTGATATTCGAAAGTCGTTGGACTTTAGATGACTTTTTATTATAAAACATCTAAAAAATTCTGTTTCACATTTTTTCAATCTTCTAAAGACTTTTGCAGACTTTGAAAGACATTCATAAATTTATAAACTTCATACAAATCATTAAAAAATCTATAAACTCTATAAAAGTCATTCACTTAAAAAGTTTATAAAATATTAATTGAATACACCCTCCTAAATGTGCATATAATATTTATGAGTTTTTTGTAAGAAATTATTTTAGTTGTCAACATATAAAAACTGTAAAAAAAAAAAAAAAAGAGTTTGATTAATGTAATATTTTATTTAAAATGAGTTTGATTAATTTTATTTAAAAAAAAGAGTTAATAACTGATATTATCTAACAGTTTCAATTTAAAAAATATATTTTTCATTATTTTTTATCAGCATGCTATACTTTTATAAATAAAATATATATATATATATATATATATATATATATATATATATATATATATATAATTGACTTTTTAAAATCTCATATAATATTAATTTTATTTAATAATAATTAATTAAAATTTATCATATTACTTATATCTAGTATATATTATTTAACTTTTCTAATAAAATTACTATTATATTTATGATTGATATATATATTATGAGAAAGTTTAATATTATGAAAAAGTTTAACTGGCAAATTTTTAAAAAATATTAATGGATAATTGCATATTATTTTTAAAAATCTAAAATATTAAAAATTATATTTATATTGATAATTATATTTGTAAATAATAAAAAGTAACAATGATTTTATCAAATATTTAATATCAGTCCGTTATTAACCGAGGCCACACTCTTTCTTTTCACAAAATCGACTAAGTGCTTGTCTGTTCTTTGCCAAAGTCAGGCCATACTCCTTCCTCAGCTAGCATAATCACACCATTGATGAGATAAAAACCTTTAGCTACAATCTCTGAGAAGTATCGACAGGAAAAAATAAAAGCTGCCCGAGCGAAATTTTTAATTTGTAGCTGAAGGGGACAAAAATAGTAAAAAAGGCATTTCTAGCTTGTTTAAGTGATGGTGTCATATCATATCTCTATCTCATTAAGCCACGCAGAATAAAAAAACGTTAGTTCATTATATTACGTAGGATCAAACGACCAGCTACTTGTCTTAGTTTTGAGAAGATGAATCATACTGTTTTACACATATGTAATCTATATATTTGTTTAGTGTGTTGTACCAAACATAAGTAAGTCAAATTTATAGACAAATTTATAAATAATTGAATAGGTTGCTTAGATTTCATTTAATTTCTAAATGTTATTACATAAAATTATCAAATGACCTCTTTAAAAATTATGAATCTTTTAAATTTATAAAAATTTATATAATACATTTAATATATGATCATTGTAAAGAAAGGAGATAAAAGGTAGAGATAAAAGATAAGATTGTTATTGATGATAGCATAAAAAGTAAAGATAAAGATATAAAGACTATTATCAATATAGTGATATGTTGCAAAAATTAGATATTATTGATGTGGAGGAAAAATTATAATATCAAGACCTTTTAACACAATATAAATATATGTAATAATAAAAATTAAAAGAGATGTAAACAAATACTTAATTTAGACTTGAAACACGATTTATGATCGCTTTTCTAAAAGCGAAATTTGATCCCACTCCCTCCTGAGTTTTGCTATAATATTATTGATGTGGAGAAAAATTATAATATCAAAAACTGTTAACACAATATAAATATATGTAATAATGAAAATTAAAAGAAATGTAAATAAATACTTAATTTAGGCTTAACACACGATTTAGGATCGCTTTCCTAAATGCGAAATTTGATCCCACTCATTCTTGAGTTTTGCTATAAGGATTTATTGCAAATTGTTTTAGTAAATACAACAAACCTTTAAATCATTTGCACTTAGCAAATAGTGAAAAGAGTTTGTTAGGAATAAAATTTGTGTTTTTGATCTTTTGTTATTGGTAGGCTAGATGGTAGAAAAGATATTTCTAACTTGTAGATGGTTTTCTATATCAGAACTATCAATAAACTCATATATATATATATATATATATATATATATATATATATATATAGAGTTAGTGTTTAGGGGGCATAACAATTCATAGATAGACATAACTCTTTATAAAAGGACACGACCCTTCATAAATGGACACATATATTCTAATAGTTATAACTCTCTTAAAAGTCACGACTCTTTAAAAAAATCATAACTCTTTATATAAGACACTTCTAAAAGATGTAACTCTTGAAATAAAACAACAAATAATAAATATATAAATATGAATTTATATTTAAACAAATATTACAACAATCCCCCATTTGTTTAAATATAAAGTAAAATACTAATACCAAAGAAAGATCAACATATTGATATATTAAATAATATATCTTTCTATTTGAATATTATATTAGTATAGTAACACAACACAAAATTGAAATCTTATGTAGCATTTTAGGTTTGGACATAATTGTCGATGTTTCAATACACATAATATTTTACACTTTTATTCCACTCAAATACTTGCTTAGTACTTATATGGCCATGTGCTATCCAAATTCATAAGCTTTTATGAGAATAACTCCTAACCTCTCAATTAAAGTAACACTATTCAAAGCTTACATAGGTGAAGTTCTTCCAATATTTTGTCACATTAGAAATACTCGCTATGAAACTGAACTTCATTAAGAGTATTGAACTCAACCCTCCATTATGTGACAACAAGCACTTACCTCACATTAGGCCGAATTTAAGTATTTTAACATCCACTTATCAATAACTTATTCTTACCCTTTGAGCCTATATGTTATATTTTGCATACATTAGGTAGGGTTGCCATCATTGGTGGATTAATAAAGGAGGTTTAAACCCAACACATTCAAAGTTAGTTTTACTAAATCTCTTATAAGTGGTTTAGTGAATGGATCAACCAAATTTCTATTTGACTTCATAAATGTGACAGATATTATTCCATCTTTGATTAACTTTCTCACATAGTCATGTCTAAGACTTATGTGTCTAGACTTTTCATTATATATACGATATATGCTCTAGCCAAAGTAGGTTGATTATCACAAAGAATAGAAATTGAATTTACATTTTTTGGAGTCAACAAAATTTTTTAAAAAAAGCCCTTCAACTATTTAACTTCTTTTCTAATTTCTACTAAAGTAACAAATTTAGACTTCATAGTTGAGTGAGTTATAAAAGTTAGTTTCATAGATTTCCAAGATATTGTACCTCTACACAAAATAAACACCTAACCTGTAATGGATTGGCTATCTCCCAAGATCCTCCCCCCCTTATTTCTTTTAAACTTAATACCTAAAATGGTATCAATTTGTCCAAGATCCTTCATCATAAATATGGAAGATAGAAACCTCTTTGTTTCTATTTTGCCTTACATGGCATTACTCACAATCAACATGTCATTGACATATAAACAGGCAATTACAGTATAATCATTATGTGATTTAATATAAATGCATTTATTAGCAACATTATGTGAAAAACCAAAAGATACGATTGCATCATCAAATTTTTTATGCCATTATTTAGGAACATACTTTAATCCATATAGAGATTTCATCAACTTACAAACCTTATGTTCATGTCCAGTAGAACAAGTCCTTCAAGTTGTTCCATATAAACCTCCTCATCGAGATCTTAATTTAAAATGTCAATTTGACATCCATTTGATGAACTTATAGATTATAAATAGAGTTAAAGCAAAAATTATTCTAATAGAAGTAATTCTTGTTATAAGCGCATATGTATCAAAACAATCAATGTCTTCCTTTTGTTAAAAACCTTTAGCCACTAACCTAACTTTGTAAGTATGTAATGTATCATTTGTATGATACTTTTTTCTAAAGACCCACTTACTCTTAATAGGTTTAGAAGCTGAAGGTAAACTAATAAGTTCTTATGTGTGGTTTGACATTATTGGATCCATTTCATCTTTAATTACATCTTTCCAAAATTTTACATCTCTGGAAGCCATAACTTCTTTGTAAGTTTTTGGATTATCTTCAACTTAGAGAACAAAAGGAATTATATTCATAACTTGACTTTTAGCACCTTCACTAAGGTTAAAAGAAATACGTTGGGAGTCAATCTTATTTATTCTAGGAGTTTTTAATTTTCAAATTGTAGTGTTTCTTTTTAGTTCACTAGGCTCTGTATCAATGTATTGAAAGTAAGATTGATCTTCAATTTTATGAATTGTCTCTTTAAGTGTTGTCTCACATGGTAAGTTTTGAACTCTATTTTCAAAAGCTAATAGATGTTCAAAAAACTTTCCATCTCTCGATTCAATAATGACATTAGACTCTAAATTTAAAAGTTTATAAGCCTCGATATTGGAGGCATAGCCAATAAAAGCACATTTAATGCCTTTAGGTCCCAATTCAGTCTTTTTTGGATCAGTGTTCTTACAATAAGCAAGACACCCCCACATTTTAAAATATGATATATTAGGCTTTGTTCCTTTCCATAATTCATATGGAGAATTTAAGTTTTTTTTCATGGGAATTCAATTTATTATATGACATGTAGCAAGAAAAGCTTTTCCCCATAAATTAAATGGCAACTTTGCTTGCATCAACATAGCATTAATCATTTCTAAGTAAATTCTATTTTTTCTCTTCGCTAAACCATTTTGTTTTGGAGTTCTAGGTGTTGAACATTGATGAATTATGCCATATTCTTTACAAAATAAGTTAAATTCATTTGGAAAATATTCTCCACCTCTATCATTTCTTAAGATTTTAATTTTGTTACTTAATTGATTTTCAACTTCTACCTTATAATTTTTAAACGCATTAAACATCTCATCTTTATGTTTTACCAAATATACATATGTGTATCTAGAGAAATCATCAATATATTTTATAAAATATCTATTTCCTTCTCTAGTTAACATGTCATTTAATTCACAAATGTCTGAATGAATTAAATCTAGCAAACTGGTACTTCTTTCAACAATTTGAAAAGGCTTTTTAATCATTTTTTATTTAACACATAATTCTCATTTTTTAAAATTATAAACATCACAAGAAATCAAAATTAATTGACTTCATAATGTAGGTGAATCAAGTATATAAATAGAAACATTATTTTTATTATTATCATTAACACTAGTACATAAAGCATCGAGTATAGTACAAATTTAATCATTCTATCACATGAATAACCTTTTCCAACAAATACACCATTTTGAGTCAAAATTAATTTGCTTTCATATACAAATTTAATTCCCACCATATTCAACAAATTTCCACTAGCAAAATTTCTATTCATATTGGGAACATGATACACATAAGTAAGAATTAATTTCTTGCTCAAGGTAAAAACAAGATAAACATTTCCTTTGCCATATACCTTAGACCTTCCATTATTTCCCATTTGAATTTCTTGTCCATCATCAATTTCTTTATAGGCCTTGAAAAGAGACTTGTCATAGCAAACATGTATGACAACACATGTGTCATACCACCAACCCCGAAACTTTTCATGTATAGCATAAATTTCACTAATAGTTGCAATAATGTCATCATTTAGTGCTAAGGTATCAATTTTCGATTTTTTGTCTTTTCCAAATCTTCATTCTCTACCATAATGGCCACATTTACCACAAACAAAATAGTCCCTTTTTATAGATCTTTTGAATTTTCCTTCATCCTTTTTAGGGCCAATTTTTTTTTTATTTTGTTTGCCTTTTTTGAGGTTGTTCAAAGGCTTATTTACATCATTAGCCTTATTATTATTGTCAATAAGAGAACTATTTTCGTTATCATCTCTCACCTTCTATTCCTTTTCGATTCGAAGACGCTTTTGTAATTCATCTAAGGATGATGGAGAATTTTTTTCCTATAACTTATCCAAGATGAAGGTAATTTTGCAATAATTGCCCCTACTTAAAAAGATTCGGGAAGATCAATCTCCATAGCTTTTAATTGGTTAACCAATACTTAAAGTTTATGTACTTGTGATAAAATAGACATATCATCATTGAAAAAATACTTTATATATTTAGAGATGAGAATTTTTTTTTATACCTGCCTCTTCTGCCTTATACCTGAACTCTAATACATTCCAAATCTTCAAGGCCGACTTTTCATTTGAGTAGAGAACATATAACTGATTCAAAAACTACATTCAAAATATGTTCTCTACACACAATTTCATCTTTCTCCATCTTCTTCCTTAATGCAATAGTAGTTTCATTGCCATCTTCCTTCGGTTCGGGAATTGGAGGCAAACTAGGATCCAATGCATAATGAACTTTGTAGTAAGCATGAATTTTAACTTGTCTCTCCATCACATGAGATTTGTTCCATCAAAAGGATCAAGATGAATAAAGTCTTGATTCATCATTTTAATTGTGTTAGTATTCATGGTATCTTCTTCCATAATCAATACCAAATTTTCACTTTTAGATTGTTGAAAAAATTAGATATTATTGATATGAAAAAAAATTACAATATCAAAAACTATTAACACAGTATAAAAATATGTAATAATAAAAATTAAAAGAGATGTAGACAAACACTTAATTTAGGCTTGAAACACGATCTATGATCGCTTTCGTAAAAGCAAAATTTACTGCCACTCCTTCCCGAGTTTTGCTATAAGAATTTATTGCAAATTGTTTTGGTGGATACGATAAGCCTTTTTACACTTAACAAATAGTGAAAAGAATTTGTTAGGAATAAATTTGTGTTTTTGATTTTTTGTTGTTGGCAGTGTAAATGGTAGAAAAGATGTTTCTAACGTGTAGATGGTTTTCTATATCAAAACTATCAATAAACTCATCTATATAGAGAATTAGCGTTTAAGGGGCATAGCCCTTCATGAATACACATAACTCTTCATAAAAAGACACTATCATTAATAAATGAACACATATTTTAAGAGTCACAACTCTTCTAAAAGTCACAATTCTGTTAATGGTCACAACATTCCAAATAATCAAAACTATTTACATAAAACACTTCTAAAAAATGCAACTCTTAAAATAAAACAATAAATAATATAAATATAAATATGACTTTTTATTTAAACAAATATTACAACATGATATTAGATGGATGAGACACAACGATCCTTGTCATACATATACAAGAATGATTGTTATATATAAGGCAATAGTATTATAATATCTGATCATTGATCTTCATGAATATCTCTCAAAGATGACAAGACAATCCTTTCATTATTGTGAGAAGATCTTTTACTAAATGTTGGCGCTAGGCTTGGGTTGATGCATGTTAATTTTTTGGCTTGGATGGATCTTTATTCGGCACTCATCAATGTCCATTAAATTTATAAAATAACTCTAACTTTTTAAAATATTTATAAAACTTTATGACTTTGTAGTTAAAATTTATGAAATTTTCTATTTCAATTTTTGTATACACATTTTAAGTTTTTGTGTTTATTTTATTAACTAACTATTTGAAAGAATTAGACATCATAACACTGAAAAGTAAATAAATGAATAAATTTTTAAAAAATAATAGGCCCACAAAATTAAAAATTCAAAATAATTAACTTTATTTCTTAACTTTTCAAATAAGACAGTAAAAAATAATCAAAATCAATAACAATAGTACTTATTCATTTTGTAAAAAATAATTTACTTTTATTAAAATATTAAACATTTTAGCAATTACGTTTCAGTTTTTGGAGTCTACTTGAAATTATTAATGTTTTTACGAAAAAATATTTAAACTATTATTTGTACCCAGAATAAATTAACTGGTCTAGCCTAATTACTTTCTAGAGACCCGACATAGTAAATCATTTTTATTTAATAAAAAACTAAAAAAAAAATATTTAATACATGCGAAAATTAATAAAAGTGGTTGTGAAAATTAAATAGGTGTGGAACTAAAGCTTTGGAGGACGTTAGTAAATGCAATAATTTGTTTGTGGGACTAGAGTTAAGAGCTCGGGAGGGACAGTTTATAATTAGGGCTGAAATTTTCGCGGTATTTATTCGGTATACCGCCAAAACCGAACCGATAAACTGAACCGAAACCGAAATCGGTCCAACCATAAAATTTTCGGTATTAAGGTTTGAGTTTTTTCGGTTTCGGTTTCGGTTTCGGTATTTAGGTTTGGTTTGGCGGTATACCGTCGGTATACCGCCATCAAAACGACGTCGTTTTGATGGATTGAAACAACGCCGTTTTATAACAAGGAATGTACATTTCTGTTATGTGTAATGTACATTTCTGTTATGTGGAATGTACATTTTTAGCGGTATCGGTAAAATTCGCGGTATCGATATAAATTTGAAATTATATGATATAAACAGATATAAAAAAATATATTACTTTTA
>CATIWR010285976.1:0-26059 GCA_949677035.1 Omphalea diandra
TAATTCTCACTAACCATGCATGATTAACATGTCATGAGAGGTTAATTCCAGTTGAGAAGAAGATAAATTTGCTTACCTACTGTCCCAGAATTGGAAAACCTTAGGTAGCTCACTCTTCTCCCTCTCTTCTTCTTCTTCTTCTTCTTCTTCTTCTTCTTCTTCTTGTTCTTCTTCCTTTGCTCTCTCTTTGTTTCTGGTATAACCCATGTTTTTTTCCTCAAAATCTGACCCTAATAAGTACATATAAACTTATTATAATAATATAAAATCATGGTGTTTCATTTCCATTGGTTGGAAGGTCACTTTTCCTCTTTTAGTCCCTCTTCTTCTCTCCTTAAGCACTTCCATCTCCTAATTCCTAGATGCTCCTTATACTTTTAGATGAGCTCTCAAACACCATTAATAAGCACACAACATGAAATAATTTGTCATCTAACTATGCAAACACTGCATATATGTTCAAGTATCCCAAATGCAACGGTGCCATTGTCATTGTCGTGTTTTTACAATTCACATGTCTAAATGATTATTTATCCTATGCATATGTTCATATGTGATTTCATATCGTTTGTGCAACAAATATATTCATGTGATAATGTCAATGAATAGGGATAGAGATGTTACATCATCTATCCAACCTAGTTAGAATTCTTTGTGAGCTATTTCATTCTTGCAAGGAACTTCATTTAAGGTACCCTAGTTAGGACAACTACTTGGCTAAATCTTGATAGCCAATAGTATTATTTGTTTAGCTTTCCTTAAGATATCAGGATAAGTTGTTTAGCCATTTTGAAGGAGGTCAAACACCTATTGCTGAATTCATCATTAGGGTTTCTTAGGGTTTTCTTTAAATAATGTAAAGATTATAAATAGCCTCTCATATTTGGCCATCAAAGGAATTCAATCAATAATGTTTCTTTTTAGCAAATTTTGCTTGTGAGAGTTTTCTCTTCTTGAGTTTTTGAAAGTACTTGTTAAGATTGTTGAGTGAGGGCTTAATATTTTCACAAACTTGTTTAATCTAGCTCTTAAATTACTTCATTAATTTAGGCTTGAGATTAACACCTCTTTAAATATTTATAATTTAGGTTGCTAGAAACAAGTTTTCTAGAGATAGAGTTGGTATTTAAGGATTTATTTTGTTCTTGATCTTTGAATAAAACTTAGGCCTTGTGTTGAAGCACACGACTAAGGATCTAATCACCCTCATTCGTTTCATAATAAATGGCTATCCTTTTTCATTCAAAGATATTTGGTAGAGTATTTATAGAGTTCAACCATCGAAGAACTATTGCAAGTGAAACTATGGGCACATCTTTAAGTTATGGTGCCAAATCTTGCATTAAATGCTTGTTAAAGTTAAATCACAGTGAAGATGGAATATCATGATTGCGATTACCAATTCGGTCTGGATTTTACCATTTCATGGCCATATCTTCAAATATGTCTAATGGCTAGTAGCACTTGATAATGTATTATTGGTTCTTTAGAAAAGTAGCCATTGGAACCCTCTATAGTTTTGCAAAAGTTATGATTGCTATATGGTGTCTTGGTCATAAGTGAGATAGTACTAGAATAGGGGACGAGACATTCACCATGAAATAAATTGCTTATTTTTGGTTCAAGGTTAAAGATAAGTCGCAACCATACAAAATTGCAATCACAATTTTTAAAAGCCTTAATGTCTCTTAGGGCACATGGCATACTTCAGTTATGTTCTTGAGTGAACATTATAGAGTGTTTGAACCATTTTGAAATTCGCAGTCATGAAGCCAACTAAAACTCCCATCGTTAGTGGATTGTTAATTTTGGTTCCATATTTTCTTGAGATAGTGGTCGTGATCTCCTTATAGTGATTATGATTTTAAAAATTAGACTTTGAGATTTCACTTTCGTTTGATGTCCAATGCAAACCTATCCTATTTTTTGGATTGCTAAGATCAAAAGAGAGGTTTGACCAATCTAGTCCAATAATCTCTCCCTTTTTTATTTTGAAAACCTAGATTGAATATGCAAAATATATAATCTCTAATAAGCATATCCTTATACAATTAAATTGTTTGAAAGTCATATGGTATAGTTCCTTAATAGTTTAAGGTAATTCAATGAACACTATAAACACATAGGCATTTAAGTTTTAGAGATATAGATGTACTCCCCCTCAATTTATACTTCCCTTTAATAATGTTAATTATTCCAATAAGTTAGGCATTCAATTTGCATATAAATCAATATTGTGATGTCCCATTTATTAATAATTCCTAAAGCAAGTGCATCAACTCATTCATAAAGCATGAAGTACTAAAGTTACATAACATCATTAAAATTCTCTCATGCCATCCCATTAACATTAAATGACCTTTCTTTAATTGTTTTGAATACTATGTCTCTTGTAACACAATTTAGTAACTATTTACAACAAAACATACATGGCTAAACAAACCAAAGTACTAATAGACTACATACTAGCCCAACCTTTATCAGATTGCTAGACAATAATTTCAAAATGTAGGCTGGATGTAATCTCTAGTCTACTATTCTTGAAAGAAAATTTAATGTAAAGGAGTGAGCGTGCATACTCAATATGTAAACACATAATGATACTTCAAGCACAAATAACATAACAAGCATTTAAATGTAAATAAGTAATCATCTCATCTATCCATGAAATAAAGAATTTTTAATCTTTAATGCTACACAAACTATCAAATACTATTACCACACAAGATGTTATATTTTGTTGCCATATAAGCTATAGGATATCAATGCCATACAGGTTGTCAAATACTATTGCCACACAGGCTATCATATTTTGTTACCACACAGGTTATCATATGTTATTGCCACATAGGCTATCATATATTATTGCCACACATGCTATAGATAATTGCCATACAAGCTATAGATTATTGCCACACAGGCTATAGATTATTGCCACTTAGGCTATCATTGTTGTTGCCACACAGACTATGGATTATTGCCATATAGGCTATCAAATGTTGTTACCACATAGGTTATAATATATTATTTCTTGCTTAAACAATATAAAGTAATGGTCCTTTTGTAAATCATTTATAAATCTAACAAAATTCTTGTAATATAATGACTGATAGTAATACCCATCAACATTGGCAATCCATATCATAACATACTTTCATTCTTAAGCCATAACTTATCAACATCTCATCAGAATAAATAATTCCAAAATATAACAATCCTTTCATCAAAGTGTTCATCAATATCATCTCATTAAAAAACAATTCAATCCAAAGAATATTAGTTCATAACATTTAACAATCACGTGTTTAAGTACCATTAGCTATTTACTTACCTCTTCCTTTAAGTTCCTAAGTCGTGGATGGTCCTGACTTATTTTCAATATTATCTTCAATTCCTTGAGGAACTATGTCAATGCATTAAATCAATCCATGATGATAAAGTAAGATTTTTATTTCAATATGCATGTATGCTCTTATAATATATCATGACCTTAGTAGGCTGTTTCTATAATTACTTTTGCCCCACAAGTCCAAATGATCTGATTTTTTTTTAATTAAACTAGACATATATGGATACAATATATCCCAAATCCTATCCAAAATATGCAATACACAATTTATGGTGAGTTTTATAAGTTTGCTTGTTCCTAGTGCAATTATATGCTAAATAGTCGCATATACTTAGCCGTGTCTCAAAACCAAGTCCAAATAAAAACCTAATTTAGAGCAAATTATATAACTTATAGATGAACATCTTTCATCTTTAACACATGCTCTAATTTAGCGTCTATGGTCCTCAAATGAAATGATCAATCTCAGACTTTGCAGGCATGAGCAGTTTCAGGATCGACCCTAATTAAGGAGCCATCTCTCTTAAAACAAAAAATATTAAGCAAAATAGTTTTACATTAATTTAGATAAGATCTAAGGCTATAAATATCCTACTTTTTACTTCACTTAATTCCCATTCTAATCTCATAAAATTACTGGAAAATAGAATTAAGAGCTGATCAAGTTTCAACAATAAATAGTCACAATTAGGGGCCCATATATCTTCACACAACTTATTTTGCAAAATCATTTTACAAAAATTTATATGAAAGCCTATAACTTTCATACTTTGTACTTTGCCTAATTCATCTCCAAGGGTTCTTAAATTATGGGTGCAACAATCTACCCTGAAAACATAATTGAAGGAATCTAGCTCATATACATTATCAACAAATCTTAACTATAATTTCTTTATAACTACAATTAATTGCTCATGATTAATATTCTATGGATGAGAAATTTCATGAAGGAATAAATATGAAATCACATACCTTTCACCAAAACTAGAAAATCTCAAGATTTCTTCTTAGGTAACTTCTTCTTCTCCCTTATTCTCTTTGTCCTTCTCCTTCTCCTTCTCCTTCTCCTCCTCCTCCTTCTTGTCTTTCTTCTTTCTTCTCTTCTTTCTTTCCTTCTTTCTTTATTTGCTCTCTTTCTTCTGCTATATTTTCCCTTTTTCTCCTCTATTACCAGCCCTTAATGGTTTATAATTTCAATTTGTATTCTTATCTTAATAAGACAAAGGATTGGTGGCTTGTTTCTATTGGTTGAAAGTTGAAATTTTCTCTTTTATTTTATTTTCTTCACTCCTTCATCACCTTCATCCATTTATTAATCCCCATATGCTCCTTATACTTTTAATAAGTTCAAAATACCATTATTTAAAATACTATAACATGCACATAACATATAATAATTTTCCATGCTACAATGCAAACATCATATTCATATTCATATTCAAATGCCTTAAATGCAATAATAAATGCAATAATGTAAATGTTATTGTCATGCTTATTCCATGTGATGCATATATTCAAATATAACATAATTAAAATGCATGTGAATTGGGATGAGGATGTTACAAGTATTCTCTCCCCCTTTAATAAGAGGAAAATGGGGAATAATGAGAGGGATATCAATGCGCAATTATGTAACAAGCATAATCACAAACACAATATGTAACAACCATTTTCATTTATTAAGAACGACATTCATGTCCAAATAATCATATGCATAAAGGTTAAGACATTATTCATACCAAATAAAAAAGGCATGTGAATTTCCTTATTCAATGCATGCATATGTTAAGTACAACTCTTTTAGTGTTGGTGACCACAAACTGATGACTATTTAGGCATATGTACATGACATAGAGAGAGAAAGAGTTGGAATTTAGCCAACAACCTGTGCTTCATGCGTCTATATGAAAAACTTTATGCTCCAAATAGCCCACACATTATGCTTCACTGTTTCAAAAAAATAATTATGATTTGATGAGTTACAACTCAATGAATATAAATAATAATAAGATTCTAATGATACAATCAACAATCAATTATGATTATGGTACATCACAAGTACAAGCATTGACTTATGCAAGTGCAAATGCAATGGATTGTTTGATTTTGTCATGACCTTGCAAGATAAACACTGCTCCCTAAAATTCATGTGATTTGAGTGACATTTGATTTTTTTTGGCTAGCATATAACATATGATTTATTGGATCAATAACATGTGCCATAATAGGACATATTGGTCTCTTTTCAAAGTGATTTGTAAGTGTTTGACGAGTCGGTCACAACATTCTTTTAGTTCTATATACAAGTGTTCATCCACAATGGTATAACAAGTAAACATTAACATCATATAATTCTCATTTGACTTGTATTCACATGTAAAATTTCACAATTCAATCACATATATACATGATAGAATACAATCATATCTTAAAATCATCACATATACAAGTTAAAATCCAATTATAGCTTTTACTTACCTTTGATGCAACCAACCTTTATGGTAGGTTTGAAACTCTCTCTTGGGTTTCCTTTATAACATTCCTATCCTCATTCATTAACATATTCATTGCATAATTGATTTGCTATCCCACATGAATATATGCACTGGATAAATGATCATTTCGATATGTGAATTTGATAAGTTAGGGCACTTAAACATAAACGTGATGTTTACATAATTGCATGACAAATTATCTTATATTGTGTGCATATTATAACATCATAAATAATGGTGTTTTAGATCTTATTTAAAAGTATAAGGAGCATATGGGGATTATGGATGGAGGTGATGAAAGAGTGAAGAAGAAAGTCTAAAAGAGGAAAATGTAACTTCTAACTAATGGTAGTAACCCATCATGATTTTGTCTTATTAGAGTAGGTGTACACATTGAATTTCTCTTCCTTTAGAAGCAAATTTGTGAGGAAAAAAAATGAGGGGAAGCAAAAGAAAGAGACAACTAAGATAAAAGGAAAGGAAGGAGAAGAAGAAGAAGAGAAAAAAAAAAAGCAAGCTACCTAGAAAGCAACTCTAAGCTTTTCTAGTTTTAGCAAAAGAGGTAAGTGATTTTATCTTCTTTCTACATGAAATTCCTCCTTCATAACATGTTAAAAATACATGATTAGTAAGAATTATGGAGTAGTTTGTGGTAGAGCTCATGTATGGAGGTTGAAGCTCAGAAGAAGCTAGAGTTGATTGTGCTCGTTTTGTTGTTAGAGTAGATTTTACCAACTATGATTTCATAATCCTAGAAGAGGATTTAGGGAAAGTTTAAAACATTAAATTTGTATGTTTATACCTCATCTAGGTTCACAGCCTATCGAAACCTCCTAAGTCTGGTTGTTTTCATATATTTTGATGATCTTATGTGTTGATTTGGACAAAGTGAAAAATGTAAAATTTATTAGTATATATCCCCTATAAATTCCTATAAAACAGTTTTGCTTAATTTGTTGTGTGGAAAGAGATATTCCTCTTTTATTGTGATTGACCCTGAACCTGGTGAAACCTATTTAATTTCTTAATTATGTTTTCCAAGAATTTGGTGTCCATAGATTGGAAATTTGGTTATGTGTTAAACTTGAAATTTGTATATTTATGTCTTATATACTTGATTGTGAAACATTTTTGCCAAATATATTATGGGTAAAGAGATATTGCTCCTTCATTGTGACTGATTCTCAACATGTTGAAACCTGCTCACCTTGAGATTGACCATTTATACCATTTATTTTGGTGACTTTATAAACTGAATTAGATAATATGTTAAATATGATAAATGTTAATTTATGTGTTATGTAACTTTTGGAAAATCATTTTTTCAATTGGATTTGTACAATTTGAGATATGGTTAAGAATGTAAGACCTACTCAGATTGTAATCACATTGAAATATGACATAATTTAAAAATTCACCACATTTTCTATAAGCCTTAAAATGACATTTATTTTGACTGTGCTGTATCATGATGTGTCTAGTTTATGTAAAAAAATAAATCAAGTCATTTGGATGAGCATAGAAAGATTTAATATAGTTAGAGTGTAGCAAGGTCAAGCTGCCATATAAGAAAAATTAGGCATAAATACTCGGTCCACTTGCATGGAACATCACCATAGTTGCATGCCATGCATGTAAACTTATTTTAATTGTTTGTAATGATAGATGTATCAAATGTTAGGATCTCAACACATTGAGGAAGCCTCTAAGAGGGATTCAAACCTACCATATAAATTGGTTACAGTAAAGGTGAGTAAAAGCCATAATTAGATTCAAATGTGTATGTGATGATTTTATGATATGTTTATTTTCTACTGCGTGTATATGTGATTGAATTATGAAATTTTTAATTTGAGTACAAGTGAAGTGAGAATTATATGATCTTAATGATTATTTGGTATACCATTGTGAATGAACACTTGCATATGAAACTAAAATGATGTTGTAACCGGCTTGTCAAACACTTCCAAATCACTGGAAAAAAACAATATGTCTTATTATGAGACATGTTATTAATCAAATGAATCATATGTTATATGCTAGCCAACAAAATCAAATGTCACTTGAATCATAAAAATTCTTGGGAGCAACGTTTGCCTTGCAAGGTCACGACAAAATCAAATAATCTGTTGCATTTGCATTTGCATAAGTTAATACCTATACTTATAATGTATCTTAATTATTGATTATTGATTGTGTCATTATAATCTTTTTATTATTTTTATTCACTGAGTCGCGACTCACCAAATCACAATTATTTTACAGATAGTGAAGTTTAAGGTTTGGGTACTTTGGAACATAAAGTTTTGCATATATACACATGAAGCACAAGTTGTCGACTGAATTTTCACTCTCTCTTTCCTAGTGTCATGTTCATATATCTAGTTAGGAATTAGTTTATGGTTACCAACATTAAATGAGTTAACATATATGTACATTAAACACATGTTCAGTTCTGTATGAATGATGAGTTAACCTTTATGCATATGAATTTTTGGACATGAATACCACACTTAATAAATGTACATGGGTGTTACATCCTCAATGTGTTGAGATCCAAAAATTTGACACATATTTGATTATAAATATGTCAAAATGAGTTTTCATGCTTAGTATGCAACTACAGTCATGTTCCATGCAAGTGAATCTAGTATTTATGTTTATTATTCTTGTATAGTAGCTTGACCTTACTAGACTCTAACTACAATAATTCTTACCATATTTATACAAATGACTCAGTTCTTTTTTCTACATAAACTAGACATATGATACAAAATATTCAAAATTTAGGTTAACATAAGACCTATAGAAACTATGATGAATTTTTGGATTATACTCTATTTCAATGTGACCATAGTTTGATCAAGTCTTATAATGTTAGCTATATCTCAAATTGTACAAATGCAATTGTAAAACTGATTTACTAGAAGTTAAACAAACAATTGTAAAACTGATTTACCAAATGTTAAACAACAAATAAAGGAACATTTTACTTGTTTTACATATTGTTTAATTTAGTCTATAAGGTCATTAGAATAAATTATCAATCTTAGGGTAAACTGATTTCAACATGTTAAAAATCAATCATGATGAAGAATCAATATCTCCTCACCCATAATAAATTTGGCAAAAACATTTTATAGGAATCTATATGTTGCATAACCAGAAAAATTTCATGTTTTTATATCACCTAATTCCCATTCTATGGCCATCAAATTCTGGTTAAACAAAATTAATAGGTTGAGTAAGTTTCATCAAGTTTAGGGCCAATCACAATCAAAGAGCAATATCTTGTCCCACATAAGACATTAAGCAAAACTTCTTAATAGGAATTTAGAGGGTATATAAACCTATAACTTTCATATTTTCGCTTTGTCTAAATCAACACATAAGATCATCAAAATATGTGAATAAGTCTATACTGGGGTTTCAACAGGTTATGAACCAGTTTTAATGAAGGAGCTATAGCTCTTTACACACACTACATTAATCAAAACTGTTTTACATGCATTTAGATTAGGCACAAATCTATAAATTTCATGCTTTACATTTTACCTAATTTCTCTTTTAGGGTTATGAAATCATGGGTGCAATAATATGCTTTAATAATAAAACCAACATAATTAGCTCTTGTATCGCTTATGCTTCTAACAACTTCCATACCTGAGCTTTAGCTATAATTACTCAATAATTCTTGCTATTTATGCATGTTTAACATGTTATGGGGTAGAAATTTCATATGGGAAGAAAAAATCACTTACCTCTTTTGCCAAAACTAGAAAAGTTAAGGGTTTCTTCGTAGCTAGCTTACTTCTTCTTCTTTTTCTTCTTCTTCTTCTCCTTTCTTTCTTTCTTTCTTTCTTTCTTTCTCTCTCTCTCGCTCTCTCTCTTAGCTCTCTCTTTCTTTTGCTTCCCCTATATTTTCCCTCGCTATTATACTCCCAAAGGAAGAGAAATTCAATTAGTATACATATTCTAATAAGACAAAATCATAGTGGCTTTTTACTATTGGTTGGAAGCTCAATTTCCTCTTTTAGTCTATATTCTTCAGTCCTACATCACCTTTGTCACTTTAATAATTCCCATTTGCTCCTTTTTCTTCTAATAAGTACCAAATTAACATTATTTAAGGTATTATAACATGCACATAATATATGATAATTTGTCATGCAACTATGCAAACATCATGTTTATGTTCAAGTGCCCTAAATACGATGGTGCAAGTGTTATCATCATGCTTATCAAATATATATATCTAAATGATAATCAATGCAACACATATATTCATATGGAATTATAAATCATTAATGCAATGCATATATTCATGTGAGGATGCTAATGAATGAGGATAAAGATGTTACATTTTCTTCCCCTCTTATAAAGAATTTCATCCTCAAAATTTAATACCTGTAAACAAATGTGGATATTGTCACTTCATGTTCTCTTCATTTTCCCATGTAGTCTCTTCTTGTAAGTGGTTTCTCCATAACACCTTAACGAAATGGATTTCTCCATTTCGTAATTGTTTGTGTTATAACTAATGATTTTTATTGGTTCTTCAGCATAACTTACAACATCTCTAACTATTATGGCTAGATCCCTAAGTATATGTGTAGGATCAAATTGATATTGTGTTGAGCATTGTTACACGAAATACATCATGAATCTGAGCCATCTTTGGCGGTAGTGCTAGCCTATAAGCTAATGGATCAATTCTTTATAGGATCTAATATGACACTATATATCAATGACTCAGTTTCCCCTTTTTGCTAAATCAAATTATTCCTTTTCATGGTGAAACTCAAAGGAACACTTTGTCTCCCACCTCATATTCCATTTCTATTCTGTGTTAGTTTGCATAACTCTTTTTCCTGTCTTATGCTGCTTTAAGTTTGCTCTTGCTTTACGCAAACAATCATTTCCAACCATATGTATTAATTCATCGATAGAGTTATGAAGTATTAAAATGACATAACATCATTAAAATTCTCTCATGCCATGCCATTATCATTAAAAGACATTTCTTCAATTATTTTGAACATTATATATCTTATATCATAACATAGTAACTATTTACAAGAAAACATACATGGCTCAATAAACAAAAAAATACTCAAAGACTGCATACTAGCTCAACCTCTATCAAACTGCTAGATAACAACTTTAAAATGCATACCAAATGCAATCTTTATTCTACTCTTCCTAAAAGAAAATTAAATGTAAAGGAGTGAGCTTGTATACTTAGTAAGTAAAACTTAATAATACTTTGATCATAAATAACATAATAAGCATTTAAATATTATAACCCATCATTTCATCCACACACAAAATAAAAATTTTTAATATTTAATGCCATATAGGCTATCAAATATTATTGCCACATAGGCTATTAAATTTTGTTGCCACATATGCTATAGGATACCATTTCCACATAGGCTATCATATTTAGTTACCACATAGGCTACCAAATGATGTTGCCATACAAGCTATCATATATTATTGCCATACAGGCTTTAGATCATTGCCACACATGCCATCAAATGTTATTACCATATAGTCTATCATATATTGTTGCCACACATGCTATTAGATGTTACCATACAAGCTATCAGATGTTGTTGGTTGATAATAAATTAAGTAAAACTATTTTATAAACATCTAGATGGACTGTAAATCTACAACTTTTATGTTTTACACTTTCCCTAATTCCTCTTCTAGCATTATGAAATCATTGGTGCAATAGTGTGCTCTAACAACTAAGCCAACACAATTAGCTCTTATTTCTCTTAAGCTTCAACTTCCATGCATGAACTCTACCTATAATTATTCCTTAATTCTTACTAATTATGCGTGTTTTGTAATAACCATTTTCATTTACTAATCAAGACATTCATGTCCAAAAATTCATATGCATAAAGGTTAATTCATCATACATACCCAATCTAACATATATTTAATGTACATATATGTTAACTAATGATCAAGGCTGGTGACCAAAAACTGATTCCTATATAGGTATATGTACATCACACAAGGAGAGAGAGAGAGAGAGTTGAAATTCAGCCGACGACCTATGCTCCATGTGTTTATTTGCATAATTTTATGCTCCTAAGTACCCAAACCTTATGCTTCAGTATCTAAAAAATAGAATTGTGATTTAGTGAGTCCCAACTCAATGAATAAAAGTAATAATCAGGTTCTTATGTCACATCTAATAATCAAATATCTTCAAGATACATTACAAGTATAAGATTTGACTATGCAAGTGCAAATATAATAGATTGATTTTGTCGTGACCTTGCAAGGCAAACACTACTCTCGGGAATTCATGTGATTCAAGTGACATTTGATTTTACTAGCCAACATATAACAAGTGAATTATTTGATCAATACCATGTGCCAATATGACATATTAGTCCCTTCTCCAATTGATTTACAAGTGTTTGACAAGCCAGTCACAACATCCTTTTAGTTCCATATGCAAGTGTTCATTCATAATGGTATAAAAAGTAATTATTAAGATCATATAATTCTCAATTGAATTATATTCACATGTAAAATGTCACAATTCAATCACATATACATCTAATAAAACACAACCAGATCATAAAATAATCACACATACACATTAGAATCCAATTATGGCTTTTACTCACCTTTGATGTGACCAACTTTTATGGTAGGTTTGGACCTCTCTATTAGGCTTCTTCAATGTGTTGAGATCCTAACATTTGATATAGATAACATTATAAAATATGGAAAGTAGATTAAATCACTTAACTCTTATGCTAAAACTAGAACAACTTAGGGTTTTTTCCTAGCTAGCTACCTTTTTTTTTTCTTTTCTTATTCTTCCTTTCTTTCTCTTTCTTTTGTTTCTCTTCCTTATGTTTTGTCATCTCTAATCTGATTCCAAAGGAAGAGAAATTCAATTTATATACTTACTATAATAAGACAAATCATGATGGCTAGTTATTATTGGTTGGAAGCTCAGTTTTCCTCTTTTAATCCCTTTTCTTCACTCCTTCGTCACCTTTATTCATCTACTAATCCCATATGCTCCTTATACTTTTAATAAATTCCAAAACATTATTATTTAAGATATGATAGCATGTACACAACATATGACAATTTGCCATGCAATTATGCAAACATCATATTTATATTCAAATGCCACAAAGGCAATGATGTAAGTATTCATGCTTATGCCATTTGATGCAAATATTCAAACATCTCATAATTAAAATTCTATGAATTAGGTTAAGGATGTCGCACTGGAGGTTGGACATCACTCCCTAGACTGGTTTCTCATCAATTTTATGCATCCCCTTATCATAGTGGCTCTATATAATCTAACTTTTCTTCTAGTGTGCATTTCATCAAATTTAAAATTCTTTGTGTTCTTTATAGACATATCTTTGCCACTGGTGGATCTGTGGTACCACTAAAGTGAACTGCACTCTATTTTCTCAATTTGTCATACCTTTTTCTCTTTGATTTTTTAGACCCTGCACTATTTGTTTGGAAGTTCTATATTGTGGTTGCCTATGAGGTATGTGTTATGCATGAGAATGTGCAGGAGATCTAACTCTGTCAGCAGGTTGATCCTTTAATGGTTGGTCTGATGCTTCTATAGAATAAAAATAGATGAACTCCTCTCTCCTTGGTGAGTCATAGGTATTACCATGACTAACCTTTGCTATTGCCCTATAGATATATAAGACTATGTTATATGATAATGCATAATAGTGCAAAAGTCATGTCATATTCATATATATGTCTTTATGGAACTTATCCTTACTATGATACAAAAAACTATAACACCTATTTCCATTTATTAAGCATGAAATTCATTCCAAGGATTCATATGTCAATTTCCTTATTAAATACATGTATATGTTAAGTACAACCCCTTTACAATTGGTGACCACAAATTGATGCCAATTTAGGCATATATACATGACACAAGGAGAGAGAGAGAGAGTTAAAATTTGGTCGATGACCTGTGCTTAATGTGTTTATGTGCAAAATTTTATGCTCCATCATTGTTTTAAAAAATAACTACAATTTTTGAGTTATGACTCAATGAATGAAAATGATAATTAGATTCTAATGATGCAATCAACAATCAATTATCAATCATTATGATACATTACAAGTTATGCAAGTGCAAATCCAATAAATTGATTGATTTTGTCATGACCTTGTAAGATAAACATTGCTCTTAAAAATTCATGTGATTATTGATTTTGTTGGGCAATATATAACATGTGATTCATTTGATTAATAACATGTGCCATAATAGGATATATTGATCTCTTTACCGAGTGATTTATAAGTGTTTGACAATATGGTCACAACATCCTTTTAGTTTTATATGCAAGTGTTCATTCACAATGGTATAACAAGTAAAGATTAATATCATACAATTCTCAGTTGACTTTTATTCACATGTAAAATTTCACAATTCAATCATATATACATGTAATAGAATACAATCATATCTTAAAATCATCACATATATACATTATAATCCAATTATGGCTTTTACTCACCTTTGATGCAACCAACCCTTATGGTAGGTTTGAACCTCTCTCTTGGGCTTCCTCAATGTGTTGAGATCCTAACATTTGATGCATATATTTATAAATATATCAAAATGAGTTTGCATGTTTGGTATGCAAATATGGTCATGTTCCATGCAACTAGATCTAGTATTTATGCTTATTATTCTTATATGACAACCTGACCTTACTATACTCTCACTATAATAGCTCTTGATATATTTATCCAAAAGACCCAATTCCTTTTTCTAAATAAACTAGATATATAATGATACAATATATTTAAAATTTAGGTCAGTATAAGACCTATAGAAAATATGGTGAAATTTTGAATTGTGCCCTATTTCAATGTGACCACAGTTTGATAAGGTCTTACAGTCTTGGCCATATCTCAAATTGTATAAATCCAATTATAAAACTAATTTACCAAAAGTTACATGAAACATAAAATAACATTTTGTATGTTCCATAAATTATCTAATTCAATTTATAAGGTCATCAACATAAATGATCAATCTCATGGTGAGCAAGTTTCAACATATTGAGAATCAGTCATGATGAAGAAGCAATATCTCCTCACCTATAATATATTTGGCAGAAATGTTTTATAGCCATCTATATGATACATAACTATACAACATTCATGTTTTGAATATTACTTAATTCTTATTCTATGGACATCAAAATTTGGGTAAACATAATTAATATGTTGAGCAGGTTTTATCAAGTTCAGGGTCAGTCACAATCAAAGAGCAATATCTCTTCCCACACAACAAATTAAACAAAACTATATTAGTGGAATTTAAAGGGAAGGTAAACTACAACATTTATATTTTACACCTTTGTCTAAATCAGCCTATAAGATCATCAAAACATATGAATAAGGCCAGATTAAGGAGGTTTCAATATGTTATGAACTAGTCTTAGTAAAGGAGCCATAACTCTTTACACACACCACATTAATTAAAAATTTTTTACATACATTTATGTGAGACACAAATCCATAAATTTCATGTTTTGCATTATACTTAATTCCTCTTCTAAGGTTATGAAATTACGGGTGCAATAATATGGTTTAACAATAAAACTAACATAATAAGCTTTTGAATCTCTTATGCTTTTAGCAACTTCCATTCATGAGCTCTAGCTATAATTACTCCATAATTTTTACTATTTATACATGTTTAACATCTTATGGGGGAGTAAGTAATTTCATATGGGAAGAAGATAAAATCACTTGCCTCTTTTTCTAAAATTGGAAAAGTTTAGGGTTTCTGCTTAGCTAGCTTACTTCTTTTTATTTTTCTATTTTCTTCCTTTCTATCTTAGCTCTATCTTTCTTCTGCTGGCCCCCCATGTGTTTGATCTCTTTTCTACTCCTAAAGGAAGAAAAATTCAATTTGTATACCTATTCTAATAAGACAAAATCATGGTGGTTGTTCCCATTGGTTGGAAGCTTAATTTTCCTCTTTTAGTCCCTCTTTTTCACTCTTACATCACATCTATCCCTTTAATAATTCCTATATGCTCCTTATACTTCTAATAAGAACAAAATAAACATTATTTTAGATATTAAAACATGCATATAATATATGATAATTTGTCATGCAACTATGCAAGAATCACATTTATGTTCAAATGGCACAAATGCAATGGTGTAAGTGTTATCATCATGCTTATCAAATGTATATCTAAATGATCATTTATATAATGCATATATTCATGGGGGATTGCAAATCATGTATGCAATATATATTCATGTGAGGATGCTTATAAATGAGGATAGGGATGTTACACAATCATAATTGCTTAATGATCACAAAGGCAATAAGATAGAAAGAGACAAGTGATAATATAAGAGCATTTCATTAAAGAAAGATAAGTATAAATACAAATAATGAATAATATTTCCAACATAATCATATGTTTAATCATATATTTTGGGGCCTAAAGTTTATAAAATGTAAAACATAAAAGAAAACCACAAAGATGTTAAAAAGTGAAGATGAAAAACAAAAAAAGAAACTAAAGGAAAAGTTAGAAAGTCGGGTAACGTCATCATCATTATTTTCATCTTCATCTTCTTCTTGATCATCCTCATCACCATTGCCTTCTTCTTCCTCCTATTTGGTGTCTGGTTCCTCAAAATCCGAAAGGTGATAAGGTTCAAGGCCAAGTTTATCTTGAATCTCAATAATATCACCATGAATGTGATAGTGTAGGGTGAACCTCTTAAAAATGTTGCCCAATTATTCAGAAAGTGTGTTCATAGAGGCATGTTTAGAGGAAGAGGGAGGAATGATCTGAATTAGTACCTTTTGGTTTGTTGGAGCCTCTTTTTGCCCTTCATCAATAACAAACCTTCTACTTTTTTGAACTTGAGAGGCTTGGTGTTGTTTTGCTCCTTCTTCACCAAACATATATTCATAAGTTTTTACTCTTATTTTTTGCCATTTATTAAATAATTAGGGTCCATAAAATTTTTACTAGAAAGATAGTCTTTGGTGAGAAAGGCTTTTTTTTTTAGTGGTCAAGTTTCCCACAAACCTCTAGATGGCAATTACATGAGAGGGAAGAAGGAATTGGCTTCTTTTCACCTTGCACATGTGGGCTAGGTGGTTAATGAAGAAATGTCCAATTTGTATAGGCTTGCTTTTGATGGGGTAATAGTCATTTTAGGTTCTCATTGCCATCACCCTTTGCATTTATGGAGAAGGTGATGATTCGATGAAGAAGGGAAAATGGTAAGGTCCTAAATAACTCGACTCTTATTCATATTTAGTCACTTTTTCATACCTTGGCTCTTCCCTAAATATGAATTCCTCCCATTTTAAGTTGGAGAGGTAGGCCTTTATTTCACTATAAATTTTTAAGGCCACAAGAAGAAATATTAAGGGAATTTTATTAGGAGCAATGATCTTCTTCTTGTTTGGTCCATATCTTGCCTTTTCATCCTTGGTCATTCCTTTCTCGAGGTGGAAAGGAGGAGGTTTAAGGTGTTTTGTCTTTGTTACTATAATTACCATTTCCATTTACAAATCAATGCATTCATGTCCAAAAATACATATGCATAAAGGTTTATTCATCATACATCCAACGGTTACTTGGGACACTTGTCAAGCTGTGATGGTGAACTTGATCATTATCTTGGAGTTTTTAAAAGTCGTGGTCGCGACTCCAGCGCGACACAGACCTTGAATTCCACTGTCACAATTAGGCTCCTTCTTTTGCATGAGTCGCGACCAAGAATGGCCACACAACCTCATTGTCCCATCTTTCTTTTTAATAAATAATATTGGAGCACCCCAACCATTAGGTCTGATGAATCCCTTTTCAAGTAGTTTATGCAATTGAGTCTTTAATTCTCTCAACTCAGCTAGAGCCATCCTATAAGGTGGAATGGATATCGGTGCAGTTCTTAGGACTAACTCAATTATGAATTCTATCTCCTTATCAGGTGGCAAACCAGGTAAGTCAGTTGGGAACACATATGAAAACTCATTTACCATGAAAATATTCTCAAGTAATTCATTTGTGAACCTTGTGTCTACCACATGTGCCAAATAAGCCTCACAACCACTTTTAATCATGAGAAAAAGCCTTGAAAGCAGAAACTAGACATATAGGTAGAATTTGCCTTTCCCATTGAAACACAACCCTTGTATGTTTTAGAGATTCTAGAATAACTTTCTTAGTAAAACAATTCACCATTGTATGATATTCGGACAACCAGTCCATACCCAGTATCACGTCAAATTTACGTAGTGGGAACAGTACTAGATCAACATTCAACTTAACGTCATCAATGTGAATCACACAATTAGGACATATCTTATCCACAATCATCACATCTCTTAAAGGAGTACTAATACATAGATTAAAACTTAAAGGTTGATGCTTACTACACAACTATGATGCCATGTTTAATGAAATGAATGAATTTGTGGAGCCAGGATCAATTAATGCATCAACTTCTAAACCATAGAGAAAAAGTTTACCAGTGATTAGTTATGGAGTAACAACAGTTTATTGCTTAGTCATGGCAAATACCCTTGCTTGTGTTAGGGGTCTAGAACTCTGACCTTCTGATCTGCTCATACCTTAGGCAATTGTGGTTATTCTACCTCTGCCTCTGCCTTTGCCAAGTGATACTCTAACTCCATTAGCTTTTGAAACTTCAACTATAGACTCTGATGTAGCTCTGCCTCTGCCTCCCTCTGACATTCTGGATCTTTTAGGACAATCTTTAAACATATGATCAAAGGAACCATAAAAGTAGCACCCATTAGTCAATTTTCTATATTCACCTATATGTTGTGTACCACAGTGTACACAAGAGGGTCGTTGTTACGTAACTTGGCCTTGGTCTCTGCCTGCATATGATGAAACTCCTAATCGTCTACCTTTATAGCTAAAGTAACTACCTTTGGCATTAGACTATGATGGCATATAATCTCCACATTTACCTTTCTTTTTGTTAAAATCTCCCATAAGCTTAATAGGCCCTCTTTTTACTCGTTGCTCTATCCTTTCTTTTTCTAATCTTTCCACCCTGATTGCAATAACTTTTAGCTTGGTATAACTTTCAGGATCTGCAGCCATGATCTTACTTCTGATCTCATATCTCAGTCCCTCTTCAAACTTTTAACATTTATCTTTGTCAACGGCCACCATGAAACATGCATAATGAGATAATTGATTAAAATTTACCTCATACTCGTTTATAGTCATCTTCCCCTGCTTTAGGTTTAGAAATTCCTTTCTTTTATCATCTTTGTACACTTCTGGCATGTAATTGCAATCATATGCATCCCCTATAATAGTGGCACTACTTAATCAAACTTTTCTTTTGGTGTGCATTTCATCAAATTCAAAACTCTTTGTGTTCTTTTTAGCCATGTCTCTGCCATTGATGGATCTGTGGTATCACTGAAGTCCATCGCACCTTATTTTCTTAATTTATTATACCTTCTTTCTCTTTGCATTTCTAGGCGCTACACTATTGGTTCACCAATTCTATGTTGTGGTTGCCTAAGAAATATGTGTTGTGCAGAAGAATGTGTAGGAAATCTAACACTTTCAGCAGGTGGGACTCTTAATGGTTGGCATGATGCTTCTATGGAATGCAAATCAACAGACTCCTCTCTCCTTATTGGACCATGGGTTCTACCATGACTACCCTCTGCTAATGCCCTATAGACATATAAGACTATATCTTATGTTAATACATAATAGTACAAAAGTCATGTCATATTCATGTGTATGTCCCTATGAAACCTATCCCTAGTCTGATACCGAAAACTGTAACAACCATTTTCATTTATAAATCATGGCATTCATGTCCAAATATACATATGCATAAAGATTTATTCATCATACATACACAATCAACTCTTGTTTCTCTTGAATTTCAACTTCCATATAAGAGCTCTACCTTAAATAATCCATAATTCTTACTAACCATGCATGACTAATATGCCATGAGGGAGTAATTTCATGTGAGAATAAGATAAATTGACTTACCTATTTTCCTAAAATTATAAAAGCTTAGGATTCCTTCCTAGGCAACTCACTCTTCTCCCTTTCCTTCTTCATCTTCTTCCTCTTCTTCTTTTTCTTCTTCTTCTTCTTCTTCTTCTTATTCTTCTTCTTCTTCTTCTTATTCTTCTTCTTCTTCTTCCTTATCTCTCTCTTTCTTCTACTGCCCCTCACATTTAACCTTTCTATTATGATCCTAAAGGATGAAAAATTCCACTTGTAAACCTATTGTAACAAGATAAAATCAAGGTGTCTCATTTCCATTGGTTGGAAGTTCACTTTTCCCCTTTTAGTTCCTCTTCTTCACTCCTTCGTCACCTCCATCCATGTTCTAATCCCCATATGCTCCTTATACTTTTAATTAAGCTTTAAAACATCGTTAGTTATGATACTATAACATGCATACACATAAGATAATTTGTCATGCAACTGTATAAATATTACATATATGTTCAAGTGTCCCAAATGTAATGGTGCAAGTGTCATTATCGTGCTCATCCAATTCACATATCTGAATGATCATTTTTCAAATGCTTATGTTCATGTGGGATTGCAAATCATTTATGCAATGAGAAGGTTCATATGAGAATCCCAATGAATGTGAATAGGGATGTTACAGTTACCTTTTGCATGTTTCCTTAGGGCCTTAGAGGATGATCAGAAGTGGTGTGGAACAAGAGGAGATAAAGAGAAATAAAGAGAAAAATAGAGAAATTTTAGGAAAAAGTGAGAGGGGAAGAGTAAAAAGTGAAAGAAAGAAGTTTTAGGGGGTTTAAATAGGTAGAAATGAGGTGAAAAATGACTAAAAAAGATCATTTTTAAATTAAATGTAGAAGTTTTACCATTTGGGTGTCAAATGGCCATTACCCAGTCGTTACACTTAATTCGCTATTTATGAAAAATGTGACTACTGATCACATTCTCCTTGGAAAGGTGTAAAGAAAAATTATTGAAATTTGAAAACTTTGAAAATTTGCATAGGTAAAAGAAATTCGAGAGGGCAAAATATAAAAAGTTTTGAAAAATAGGATGACATGTAAATCTCGATCGCGATCCTTGATCTTGATCCTAATTTGTAGACAATTTTTAAAAATGAGTTTATAATGAAAATTTTCACAAATGGCCTAAATATTAAGTGATTAATTTGATGTAATGATGATAAATTCATGTGATTGAATATGGAGTAACTCAATTGCAAGATGAATAAACTCATCTCAAACATAAAAATTATCAAAGCAATATACAAGAATATTAAACAAACCAATCATTAATGAAGCAATCAACTCGTGCAAAAACACCTATTTTCACCCTATAGGAGTTTCCATCAAACATCCTTAGTCCCTTTTGATGAAGTTCATCCTTTCTTCACTAAAGGGTTTAGTGAAGATATTAATTAATTGGTTGTGAGTGTTAATGAATTCTAACACCACATTTCTATTTTGCACATGATCTCTAAGAAAATGATGTCTAATGTCAATTTGTTTGCTTCTTCATTGTTGGATATGATTCTTTAAAAGATTGATGGCATTAGTTTTGTCACATTTGATAGGAATATGGTCAACTCTTTGCCTTAATCCTTGAGTTGTTCCTTTATCCAAAGAACTTGTTTGCAATAACAACTCGCTGCTACATATTCTGCTTCGACGATGGATAAGACAACTAAAACTTACTTCTTTCTAAATAAGGAAACCAAACACTCATAAATAAATTGGAAAATTCGTGAAGTGTTCTTTCTATCTAATAAACAATTGATTTAATCCACATCTGAATACCCAAGAATACTAAAAGATGAATTCTTAGGATACCACAATCCTAAATGTAATGTGTCATGCAAATATTTTAAAAATTTTTAATTGCATTTAAATGTGATTCTTTAGAACATGATTAAAAATGTGCACAAAAGCACACACTATACAATATATCGAGTTTAACAGCTATAAGGTAAAGTAGAGCGTCAATCATACCTTTATGCCTATTCTAATTAATAGCTTACTTAATTGATCCTTGTCAATTTTGATTGAAACACTTATTGGTGTTTTTCTACTTCGTATCCATCCATTCCAAATCTTTTAAGTAGCTCCTTTATATATTTGGATTGGTTGATGAAGATGCCCTTTTTGCTTTGCTTGATTTGAAGACTTAGAAAGAATTTGAGCTCACCACTCATGCACATCTCAAATTTGCTAGTCATACACTTAGCAAATTCTTCATAAAGATATTCATTAGCAGCACCAAATACAATGTCATCAACATAAATTAAACAATGAAAGTGTCCTTATTATGCCTTTTAATAAATAAAGTGGTGTTGACCTTACCTTTTTCAAAAGAAATGAACTAAGCCCTTAATACTAATCTTTAGGAGCTTTTCAAACCATATAAGGCTTTAGTTAATTTAAAAACATGATTAGGCAAATCATAAGATTCAAACCCGAGGGTTATTCCACATGAACTTTCTCCTCAATAAAACCATTTAAAAATGGACTTTTAACATCCATTTGAGAAATTTAAAATTCATGTTGTTGAACCTCAAGATTTCAAGTCTTGTTTTAATGATTACAAACAAGTCAAAAAGCTGAACTTTGTCCAAGTTATTTGTGTTAGATCTTGCAGAAACAAAAACTCTTTGAACTATGATGATTGCAGAAGGAATTATGGTTAAAAACTCTAAGTATTAGAGAGTGAAGTTTAAGGCAAACTCAACTTATCAGTCCAACGGGTGTTGCCAACTTCCAACAGGCATTGTAGACCTTACAACAAGTATTAAAATATCACTATAGGTGTTGGAGAAACAATCCAGCTTGAGTAAAGCTCTTTAGACCTCTCAATAGGAGTTGGATAACTACTCAAACAAAGCTATCCATATTGAACCTCACAACGTGTGTTAATTTTAACCTCATAATAGACGATGTACTTTTACAACATTTTTAGAAAAGTGCTCAACTATGAGCTGTACTTTCTAGACCTCACAATGGGAATTGCAAATTCTCCAATAGGTATTGGAAAAGTACTTTAGATTGAGCTATAACTTATAGGCCCTCAAATGAGGCACACTCAAAGCTCAATAAGTGTTAAAAATATATCCAATGGGCATTACGAATTCTATAACAACTGTTGAAGCATTTTTGTAGTTTTTGATAAAGAGAACACTAAGTTCATGCTTTCTAGAAAATCAATAATGGGCGTTGTTCTTACTCAAATAGACATTGAGATCAGAAGCAATGACTATTGTTTATGTCCAACGGTCATTGAAGAAAAAGTGAAACAAATAATTGAAAAAGTTAAAGGAGGAGCCTTAAGCCAACCACTATCTAACAACTAGTTCCAACGGGCGTTTCATAGATGCTAATGATCATTAAAGTCAAAAAATGATTAGCCAACCAACCATTTATGTGAAGTCAATGATGGTTGATGCCTCAGCAATGGGCGTAAAGATGTTTCAATGGGCGTTATTTGCTTATAGCTGTAGTGTGATGTGATAACTCTTTTCTAATGGCTAGTTCTTTGTTTAGGCTATAAAAACACCTACTCTTAATAGAAGTAGATATAGAACTATTCCATCAAGTGAGTAATCTATTGTGAATGCTGTTCTTAATTAAAAAAGTTGTTATATTATGAACAAAGAATGATTTATCATACAAAAAGGGACATTAATTGATCAGGCTCAAATGAGTTATCTTCAAATCAGAGTTTGAAAAACAAGCTATTTAAAATTTCTCTTCACATTTTTATTTTACATCAAACTTACTTATGAGTGTACTTTAAGTGATCATTATTACTTGAGTGAGAGAGTTTTTTTTTTTATATTATAGTAATGTGCCTTGTGCAAGGAGATTTTATATTTGGAAATCATAAAAAACCTCAGTTTGTAAAAGGTTTAAAGTAGTACCTAAAAACTACTTTGGGTTAAGGTTAAGTAATAGTTGTGAACTACTTGTAAAAAGCTTGATAAAGCCTAAAAATCTATCACTTATAAAGGCTCAAAAACTTACTTGTGTAAAGGTAGTTGATATCTCCTTAAGCTATCAAAATAATGAAGGCTCTAGTAGAAGTACTAGAGGAGAAGACAGAGGGAAGCTGTGCCAAACTTTCATAAATCTTAGGTATTGATTCTTCATTCATTTTTGCATTTAGTTTTAATTTGTATAATTTTCCATTATATTATTCAATTTCTCCTTCTAGGGCACCAAGGGATAATACATGTGGCATGCATAAACTAGAAGAATTTTAATGGCCTCTAACCTTACAATGGAGGTAAGGGTTTCATCATAGTCTATGCCTTCTTCTTGGTTGTATCCTTTGGCAATCATTCTAGCTTTATTCCTAATGATGAAACACTATTAAATCTAATTTGTTCCATTACAGACATTTGTAACTTACAACTAAGTGGACTTTAGGTCTTGGAATAAGTTCCTAAACCTCATTTCTCTAAAATTAGTTGAACTTCTCTTACATATCAATCACCCAACACTCATCATCAAGAGCCTCATCAATTGACTTTGGCTCCAATATTATCTAAAGCATTGAGTTGATCTTTAGTACTTACATCCTTCGAGGTCTCACCAATGATAAGCTCTTTTAGATGATTCTTGGCGTACCTCTAATATCCTTAGGTAGTCTTTAAGCTTGGTTCTCCTCTTATTGGGTGAACTTATTCTAGCTCTTAAGGTAGCTCTTGTACTTCAACTTCAATCAAACTTTCTTTTAGAGTAGAGTTGAGCTTAAGCTTCTCAAAATCACTAACAAGATCATCAACAAGAGAACATTTCCTAAGATCAAGCTTGCTAGACTCATCAAACACAACATTCATAGACTCTTCAACCACCATAGTGTAAGCATCAGATTTTGGATTTCAAGATGCAAAGTCCAATGATGAAATCATTAAACTAAATCCCTATAATGTAAAAGGGAATTGCCTAAATAAAAGGATGAAAGACCTTAGAAAACCTAGGAGAAGTCCAAGACTAAGCCTAAGATCAAGTCTAGGAGCAAGCCTAATGACCAAACCTAAACCTATCATAGGGCTACTAGGTAAGCTTGATGGGTTATACAACCCATCAAGCAAGGCTGTTTAACCCTCAATTTAAGGCTGTATAGTTTAACCCAAGGTTGTACAACTTAACCCAAGGTTGTACAAGCCTTTTTAAAACCCTAAACCAGGGAACATTTTAGAACTGATCCCCCTCTTTTACACCTTAGGGTTGTACAACCCTAGTAGCAGAATGTATAACCTTCCCATGGTTGTGCAACCTACATGTAATCCCTAATTCCAGTACATTTATCTTCTTCTCTATGATTAGATATGTCCATGGTGCAACCAGAATTATTTCTAGCACTATGTACCCTCCCAACACCTATAAATATCCCCCATTTTGAAGATAAGAGAAAGGCTTCGAAACCCTGTAGAGATCACTTCTCAAATAACCCCAAACATAAAAAAAACCAAAACCTAACCTTACCCACTCTCTTCAAGGTAAATCTAGGACTTTATCTTCATGTTTATGCATTTTCTTAAGCATTTTGGGAGGATATTGAACTTCTTATGTGCTTTTAAGGGCAAAGATATCATTAGAACATACTAAGGACTCCTTTTCCCCTTCTTCTTCTCTCCCTTTCTTTCTCATTTTTTTATTTTTGAATACCAAAAAATTAAGGTTGTACGACCTTATTTGATACGAACAAGGTTGGATTAGATTCTTTACCCGTATGCTTGAGAATAGTTACCCAGATCTGTCAAAACAAGTATTGGAGTTTTGATCTTCAAATCCCAACCAGACCTCTAGAAAACTTGTTTCTAACAACCTAAGTTATAAAAATTCAAAGTTTTATTAACCCGAATCCTAAATCAACTAAGCTAATTTAAGATCAAAATTAACAAGTTTGTGAAATTATTAAGCCTTCACTCAACAATCTCACCAAGTCCACTCAAGAACTCAAGAAGAGAATTTAATCTCACAAGCAAAATTGCTAACAATAATAATATTGATTGAATTCATTCCCGCTTGGCAGAATATGAGGGCTATTTATAGCCTTACAATGCTTAATCCAAAACCAATTAGGATTTGGTTTACATTCCCTAACATAATTCAATATTTCCTAATGTAATAAGGAAAAGG
>CATIWR010285993.1:0-54719 GCA_949677035.1 Omphalea diandra
TTATAATAGTTAATTTCAAATAAGAATAACATATATATATATATATATATATATATATATATATATATATATATATATATATATATATATATATATATATATATATCTCAATTTTTACTTTTATCAACAAAATTAAAAAAATTTAACTTTTCCTTTCAAATCTATCTGCAACTAAATTTTGAATTACTCAACTTTTTTAATTAGTTTAATCAAATTCAAAATTAATTTTTATTTCTAATTAGAATAATATTTTTATTTTTTTAGACTACTTCAATATATTTTTTTTCAAGTAATATAAAATAATGATTTTTTATATTTTAATGTAATAACAATAATTTATAATTTCTGAAATAATTAAAACTAATTTTAAAATTTTTAAACTTGAAAAAATAAAAATTAATTAAAATTTTCCATTCTAGGAAATATTTTATGCTTTTTCTCAATTCAAATAATATAATATTCTTTTTGATATATTAAGAATTAGAATACAAATTTTTTAGCTCTCTTTATTTATTAAATGTTTAATATCTAATCATTCTCAATAATTAATTCAAACATAAATTTACAAAATTCAGTATAATCAATATATAATATGACCCTTATAATCAAATCCAAAAGATACTGGTTATGCTAAAATTTATAAATCTATATTGAATTAATTATTGAGAATGATTTAATATTAAATATTTATAAAATGAAGATATTGAAAGAAAATTTTATTTTGATTCTTAGTGATTAAAATAAATATTATATTGTTTAAGTTGAGGGAAAAGAGATAAAAATTTTCTAGCCTAGGAAAATTTAGTTGATTTCAATTTTTTTTTCTTCATATTTCTTGCATTTCAAATTTGCTATTTGAAAATTATTAATTTTTTTGTAATAAAAGTATAAAAATAAGTGATATTGCTTGATAAAAATTTAAACTTAAATAACTTAAGAATGAATTAAATTTAAATTAGACCTAAAAATCTATTCTATTTGAATTATTAAAATAATTATATATTAAGTATTTAGTTCTTAAATATATTATTTTTTAATTAGAAGAAAGTGAAAAAACATTGAGTAATTTAAGTTTTTTCTCAAGTTTCTTCAAAATTCACATTTAGTTTTTATTATTTCAAATTTATAAATTATTTTTATTAATAAAAATACAAAAAATTAATTTTTTTAGTATTTGATAAAAATTATAACTAAATAGCTTAAAGAATAGAAGTATTACTTTAATTAAAACTGAAAATTTTGAATATGAATAGATTAATAAAGAAATGAAAAAAATTTAGAATGTGATTGAAAGATAAATTTAAAAGAAGAAAGAAATTTAAAGACTGAAAATTTTGTTGATATGTCGAAAATAGAAAAAGATTGACCTGGTTTACCCGTCCAAATCTCCATTGACTTACTCCCGTTGACGCACAATTGCATCAAGAAAATTGGGGTTGCAAACTGCAGTGTCCCTTTCCATTAGCCACTCTGGAAATATTTACAATCTTTCTGCTTTGGTTTAAGTTGGTACATTTTACATCAAATTTAGACTTTTCTAGCAAATATTTTGTCATGAAATTTCAACAGTAAATGTGTATACTTAAACTAAAACATAATCTTCAATTATGACTAAATGAGTTTCGAGTCACTAAATCTCAAATAGCTAATTTGCAGAACAAAGAAAGAGAACCAATTTGCAAGTTGCAAGTAACTAACCCCCCCCCCCCACAAAAAAAAAAAACTAACCTTGTTCGATGAAGACGGAGAGTCCAAAATCAGTAGCTTTAAGTGGAGAATTATCAGCTTTACTAACAAGCAAGAAATTCTCAGGCTTCAAGTCTCTATGCATCACCCCCATAAAATGACACACATGGACCACATTCACTATCTGTCTCATAATAGTCGCCGCTTCTCTCTCTGAATAGCTCCCTTTCGTTATAATCCTATCAAATAGCTCTCCACCAGAGCACAACTCCATCACCAAATGAAGATTCTGCCTATCCTCATAAGCACCTTTAAATTCAACAATATTGGGTTGTCCTGTTAGGTGCTGTAGTATCGAAATCTCTCTTCTTACATCCTCAACGTCCTTCTCATTTACCAGCTTACGCCTGGATATAGACTTGCAAGCGTATTTTAACCCTGTTGTCTTTTCTGTGCAAAGATAAGTGATCCCAAATTGACCTCTACCCAGTTCTTTATCAAGATCGTAGAGTGAGGTTATATCCACGTATGGTCTGCCAAGAACGGAACCAATGTTTGAAGATGAAACGGTGGGGGGGTTAGGTAAATAAGTGGAAGCAGGAGGAAGACGAGGAGGAGGTGGTGTTTGTTGCGGCGGAAGTGGATTATAGCATTCTTGGGCTGGTCTTTTTGGTCGGGGTTGGGAGCGATGAGGAGGAGAGTCAGAGGAAGAAGAGATGGGGATATCTTGGGAACGGGATTTGGTGAAGCAGAGTCCCATAGTGGATGAATAGATAGCAACAAAGAGACTTTTCTTTTTTCCTCTTCAAGCAGTGAGTTTTGGTTTGTTGTTAGAAGAGAATATATTAGAAAATTTTAAGAGAAAGTTGGAGTTGGAGAAATGGTTTATTTTTTTTGGTTAGGTTCTTTGCTTTTGCCTCTTAGATGGTGCAGGGTATCGTTTCTTTCTTTCTTTCTTTTTGCTTTCCTTTGGCTTGCCTTATTTAAGTTAGGGAGAGAGGGAAAGGCAGTTTCGTGTTTCCAACTTTAAAGCTAAGTAGCATTTTTTTTTTGGCCGTTAGTGGAACGGGCCTGGGTTGCATCTAGGGTTGCAATTTGTGCGGTGTCGCTTCCTGTGCTATTTAATCATTTCATGTCTTAGCATATAATATAAAAATGTTCAATTTTAACACGATTTATTTAATTAATTATATTAAAATATTTAATTTAATATTAATATATTTATTAAACAGATTACAATATATTTAATTATTTAATTAATCATGTCAGTAATGTGTTATTAACATATTGTGACACAAAAATACATATTTAATCTAAAAATATATAAAAAAATTTTAATTTTAAAATAAAAATTATTTATGTATTAAAAAATACAAACTAAATATTAAAAATCTAAACTAATATAAAGTTAAATTTAAAGATATTTTATATATATAAATATATTTATTTAAATTGTATTTAAACATGTATATTTTTGTTGTATAATATATATTAACTCATTAATCTAATTATATAACCGTGTTTAATCGCGTCTATTGCGGGTTAGACAAATCAATATATTTAAACCTACTTTTTTTGTCATGTCATAACTTATTTATGACCCGAACATATTTATACCAAATTCAAATTCATTTAACTACATGTCGTACTGTTTAATCGAATCGTGTCAAAAATTGTTAACCCTAATTGCATCAATTGTAGATGGAATCATTTTGAATTAGATTAATTTTAAATTATTTTTTTATTTCGAACTATATAATAGAGATAGTCTTATTTTTTTAATAGCTTTACTACAAGGTAAATGAAATAATCAAATTTGAGATCCTTACTTCTTACAGGTACACTTATAAGTATCAAATTATATCCACACATACTTAAATTAAGTTATTTCAAATATGAATGAATTGAATTATATCATTAAATTAATATATAAAAAACAATTTAAGTCATGTCATATTTTTACAAGTTCTAAATCAACTTATTTATAATTTAACTTTTTTAAAAAAATATTATTTAATTTTTAAATAATTTAAATATTATCTCATTTACAAGCCAAATTAAATTCAGATTATATTAATTTTATATTATTTTAAATCTCTTTTGATTTCAGATCAAACCGAAAGGAATTAAAAATGGGATAAGAACTGAAATACCTAAAAATAAAATTTTAATGATAAATTTACCTCTAGTATTTATAATTTTCAAAAAAATGGATTTGTAACTAATTATCACAAAAATAGCCTTTAATCTTTCTTCGTAATAAACTTCATTCATCAAAATCCTTTTATAACTGAAGTGAGAAAAAATCGGCAACAAAAATTTTTTTATCTTAACAACCTCGATTCATTAAATCATTTTTTTTTATCTTAACAACCTCGATTCATTAAATCATTTTTTAACAGATTTGCAATGAATAAAAGAAACAAATCATATTTCCAACTGCAAAAATATTTGCGCATTTTCATTATCAACTCATTGATATATCAAACCATCAAACATAGTTCGAAACTCATCATTCCAGTTTCATCTTTTTCTTATTTTTTCATCTATTTAAAAATCTTCTTCGAACTGCATTTGAAAGTTATTGATTGATCAAAATCAATTATTGTTTCTTCATCCATTCAAAAATTTACTTTGAGCTACATTTGAAAGTCATTGATTAATCAAAATCAATAAAATAGATATTTTTCATTGCACATAATTAGAAATTTTCAAAATCTATTTTAGAGAGAAAAAATTCTTCATTTTATATATTTGTCACTTTAAAAATAATTTAATATGATTTTAAATGTTTGTTTTATTATTTAGAATAAAAAATCATGAGTTTGTTTTATTATTTAGAATATAAAATCATGAGTTTTGATATATTATGGATGAAAAACAGTTAAAAATAAACATATTTGAACTTAAAAATATTCATAAAAAAAGAGAGAAAATTTAGTTGTTTGAGGTTGAAGATGATGTTTGCATTTAGTTATTCTTCCACAGTAAAATGTTTACAAATGATTTATTTCTTATTTATTTTTTGTTTATTATTGGTTCATAAATGGTTTATTTTTTGTTTACCTTGAATATGTTATTTGTATTTAGTTTTCCTTATACGGTAAAATGTTTATAAATGATTTATTATAGATTTTTTTGGTTTATTATTAAATTAGAAATGACTTATTACTGATTTAAAATTGTTAAAAATTAAATGCAGAAAATAGTTTGCAAGAAAATATTTTTTTATGTTTATTTTTTGTTGATACAATCATCGATAAACAAAAAAAAAATTAAATACGATGTTTGCATTTAGTTTTTTTTATACAGTAAAATATTCACAAATAATTTATTATTAATTTATTTTAGTTTATTATTGGGTTACAAATGACTTATTACTGATTTAAAATTGTTAAAAATTAAATATATAAACAGTTTGTAAGAAAACATTTATTTTATATTTATTTTTTGTTGATGCAATAATCGATAAGCAAAAAAACAGAAAAAGGACAATTAAAATGTAAACATCATCTTTAATTTTTAACAAACACAATTTTCTCTTTTTTATGATTAATTTTTAGCTCAAAAATATTCATTTGTTAACTATTTTTCATTTAAAATGTAAAAAAACTTGTGATTTTTTTATTATAAGCAACAAAAACAATTAGTAGATCTTAGAAAACAAAAACAAAATATCACATGCATCTTGTGTTCATTTTCTTCTTTTTCTTCATCTTCTTCATTTTTTTTAAAGAGAAAAAGTGAGCGAAAGAAATAAAAATAAAGAGAAAAAGTGAAAATATAACTAAATGTAATAATATAGACAAACAAAAATGAAAAATACACCAAAAATTTAGGTGTCGTGATAATGAGAGAAACAAAAATGATGCAATAAATGATTGGTGTAATCTCGTAAAAATATACAAAAAAATATATAACATAAAAAAGTAAATCTACATGTATTAAATTGGCTTTCTAACAAACATGGGACATCAATATTTTTAAAAAATAAAAAAAGTACTCCATGTCATTATCTCACTAGAAATTGCCATTACTGTTTAGTTGCGCGTTTGAAGCCTATCGGACTGGTTTGTTTGGTTTTTATTGTCGTCTAGATGATGAAATTTCCCATAAACTCACACCATTATTATGGAATTTGGATCTTAATTAATATCAGCCTACTGAAGATACCCAATATGGGTCCGTTACCTTTACGCGGAGAATAATCTGGGCCTTTTGAGCAAGGAGACCACTCCCCTATGCCTTGACCTTTTTCTGAGAAGGAAGTTATTCGATGCATTGTCCCATTTTTATTATTTATTTGTTTTGGTTCTTATCATGAGAATAAAAGCGCCTCTGTAGAAAGCTCAATAAAAAGAAGTACGAGCAAGATGAACTATAGCACGTCATAATTTTGTTTGGCAATTAATTATTTTCTTTCGTTTCTTAGCAAAACCCGCGATTTTTGTTTTGGGAATTAAACGGCTGATGAGTTTAGGTGAGACGCTAGCATATTGGTTGGGCTTACTCCCAATCTATGCTATGGACTGTCATGATCATGATGTTCAGTTTTCAATTTGAGGAATAAAATTAGAGCTAATAACATTCTGCACCATTTTTTTTTTAAAAAAAAGACATTTTGTGACTATGATTTGCTAAAAATATAATTTTATACTTCAAATTTTTTTTACCTTTTTATTTTATTTTTTATATGAAGAAGAAAAAAAAATTAAAGAATGAAGAAAAAGATGACGATGACAACATATTCTTTATCTTTTTAATTCACTAGCTCTCTCTAAAAAAATGAAAAAAATAAATATAAAGAAAAACTCTTTTTTTTTCTTGTTCTTTCTAAAAATAGTAAGAAAATGAAGATACAAATAGATTTTTATTTTTGTTTTTTAAAATTTAATAGTTGTTTATATTTTTATTGTTTTTTAGAATAAAAAATTATGAATTTTTATGTATTTTAGATGAAAAATAGTTAATAACAATTTTTTGAGCTAAAAATCAGTCATAAAGAAAAAAGAAAATCATGTTTGTTAGAAATTAAAGATGATATTTACATTCTAATTATTTTTTTTATTTTATCAATGGATGTATTAACCAAAAGTAAATTTAAATTAAAATTGAAATAAATATTTTTCTAAAAACTATTTTTTATACTTAATTTTTAAAAATTTTGAACAGGTAAACCTAAAATTAAAGTAATTAAAATAAAAATAAAATATTTTATTGTGGATAAATATATTTTATTTGATGTTGTTATAAAAAAAATCACATTTATTAGAGATTAAAAATGATATATATATTCTAATTCTTCTTCTTCTTCTTTTTTTATTTTATCAATGGTTTCACTAAATCAAAAGTAAATCTAAAATAAACTATTTTTAAACGAATAATAAACTATCTATAAATGTTTTACAGTGTAAAAATAACTAAACAAAAATATTGTCTCCACATTCAACTCAAAATAAAACATTTGAAAACCAGTAATAAACTATTTATAAACTAATAATCAACCATTTATAAACATTTTACGGTATAAAAAAAATTAAATGCAAATTTCATTTTCAACTTCTAACAACTTGATTTTTTCTCTCTTTTATGATTGATTTTGAGTTCAAACATATTCATTTTTAACTGTTTTTCATCCATAATATGTCAAAACTTATGATTTTTTTTCTAAACAATAAAATAAATATTAAAAATCATATTAAATTTGTTTTTAAAGTGAGAAACATATATAATGAAAAATTTTCGATCTTTAAAATAGATAAGTAAATGTAAAATTTTGTGTGAGAAAAAATATTTATTTTATTGATTTTGATTCATTAATAAATGTAAATGAACTTAAAAATGATTTAATCAATTGAGAAGCGTGAATAAACTTGATAAAAAAATATGCTTGAGAAAAATGTGAAAGAATAAATTTGAATATGTTTTATTGATTGAGAGATGAAGAAATTATAATAAAGTATATCAATAATGCAGGAAGATTGATTTGGAAATGTTATTTGTTGATTTGATGACAATTTAAAGTTCGCTTCAATTATCGCTAAAACTCCATTTTATGCATTGTCTGAGCTAAAAGAAGAGCGTAAGTTTGTGATATTTTATTGAAAGTTGACATTTTTGGGATTTGTTGTTACTTGACGTAAATTTGTGATTAACTTTTAATTTTTACGCATTCTTGTCCATTTGTTATAAAATTATGGCCTTTCTCTTAAAAAAAAAAAAAAAAGTTAGGTGAGAGATCTCAATGGAATGGATAGTTCAATTTAGAGGATAACAATTCACCTTTGCTTATATTCATCCTACATTTTTTTTTTGGGTTAAAAACTATGACCCCTAGGTTTTTGTATTATTTAATCCTTCATTTTCAAAATCACATTAAAATATTCTTATATTTTGATTATGTTAAACTATTTAGTTAGTCAACTAAAAAAGTCAATAAAACTATTTTAAATCCATGAAAATTTCAATTTACGTTTATTTTCTTTATTGGCCAAAAGAACAAAAAGACTCCACCAAATTCAAATTACTCTTTTTTTTTTTTTTAACTTCCTCTTTTTTCTTCTTCATGCTCATTATTAATTTTAGAATCATGCCTTTTTTTCTAATTTGAATCAAATTCAAAATTTATAACCCTTTCTACCTTTTCTTCATTAAATTTATGGGATTTGATTTTTCAATTAAATATGAAAAACTTGCATTTGGGCAACAAATCTTCTCTGCTTTTCTAAAAATAGTCATTCATCCTTGTTCCAAAACTTGCACTTGGGATTTAAGAACAACGACCTCTCCCAACGCCGCCACTAGACCGAACTTGTCGACTAGTTCACTTTCTCCAAATTTGAATCCTTCTCACAAAACATGACCAAAAGTGTTTGTCAATTGGTTCATGAATTTCACGGTGACTGAGAAGTTAGGGTGACTGAATCCTCAATTTACGTCATAAGCTTTTTCTCCATGAGGAAGCAAATTTCTAGGTGAAAGCTCTATGACGAAACCGATGCCCATGTGAAAGCTCTGTGAGAAAGCCAATGCCCATGTGATCTTTTCATCTAGTGATTTAATTTGATGGGTTTTTAGGTTTGATTGCTTCATGAGGCAGTCGATACTTAGGTTGGATTATTGCTCTGTGAGGAAGTCAATCTTTTCATCTTTATTATGGGTTTCCTTCATCGTGAATTGATTTTTAGTGTCGAAAACTTGGTTGCTTTGCTGAGGATGACACTGTGTTAAAGACTTGATTTTTTTTATGTCATTTATGCATTGATTCTAGGTTGTTTTCGATTAAACTTGGAAACTCAAATTGTTTTTTTGAGTGAAAATGAGGATTTCTAGATTTTGATTATGATAATTTGTTTATGAATTTTGGGTTGTCTTAATTGTAAATTTGTTTGTTGATTTTCTCAATTTTTTGCTAAGAATATGAAAATTGATGATTTTTGTTGATAATTTGGGCATTACAGATTAAATTTGGTTGAATTTGTCAGTTGATAATCTGGGCATTATTTTTTTATTTTTGTCTATGAAGTTTGTGTAGTGTGAGGTTTTACAGTGTTGAATTTGTTAATACGCACTGAATAATAAAAGTGTGAAAGTAATGGTGAAAAAGGAAAATTTGGTATAAAATCAAGAACATTATGAACATTTTATAAGAATTTAACAAAAAATTTAACATAATGATATAATCATTAGCATAATTAAAATTGAAGAATATTTTAACATAATCTTTGAAAAGAGAAGACTAAATAGTGCAATAAAGCAAAATCTAAAGGGTCATATTATTTAACTGTTTTTTTTTTTATCAACATATATTCATACTACATGATTGGTCTTGTATTACTCCACTTCCATATATCTTTTGCTGACTCAATATAGTGATGTATGGATTATTATATTATAATCTAAATATGTAAAATTTAAATTGTTTGTATAATTTATGAATTAGTTATAATAATTTTAATACTTTTATTAAAATAAAATTATTGAAAGTGATAAATATATACACATATTATTAAAATTATTATCTACATATTTTAAAATATATTAATTATAATATTCAAATATAATAATACACTTTTATTGTTTCTATATATAGCTATTGTATTAAAGTGTATTATCTATAATATCATACTTATTGTAAATTTGCGTATTGTGTGATATGACTATAATAATAAATTTTAATAAATTTAATATTTTATTTTATTAAATGTTACTTAATTAATTAAATTATTATTTATTATTTTATAAAGATTATTATCAAGTAAGTAAATTAATTAAATTTACCTTTATCATCATCTCCCTCTCTCTTTTAATTAAATATTTTTTTTTATTAATGTTAGTGTAGAGTTTTAGTTGATGATAATTCAAGGTATATTAGTCAATATTAATTAAAATTATTTTCTAATTAATTATTTTTTAATTTAAATATATAAAGTGAAGGGAAAACCAATTATTGAGCAAAGGACTATCAAGTGACTAGTAGGTTCTGCTCTCAGCTGGCTTCGAATTGACCCTCACAAAAAATGATATATTAGGACTTGTGATGATGAATTCAAAACGTATTGAACATCTGCCTCAGTCAATTTTTCAGTTAACACTAAATGTCTTGTGGGAATTGTATTATGAAACTATAATTAATATAATTTTTTAAATTTATTATTTATACAATTTTTATTTTGATAAAAATATTAAAAATAATTAATAAATTATATATATTATTTAAATTTTTATATGACACCATAAATCTCACTCGTTTTTTAAATGTGGGCTTAATCAATTTCGTCTTTGTACGCTGATGAGAGTTTAATAACATAATTATATAAAGTTTTCACATATTGCAAGAAAGTTAGTCTTAAACTATTATTTATTATTTATCAAACAATTAGATATAACACAATCACATATTATTATTTTACATTATATTAAAAAAATTGTTATATATCAAAAAATTCTAAATAAGAAATCAAAAAATTAACTCTAATATAAAAAATGTTATTAACAAGAAATAACAATTTTAATATTATTTTAAATTATTATTTAAATTAATTATAAAAAAAGTTAAGAGAAAATATAAAAAACATTATTATCATATAGACAATTTTTTTAATACAAAATTAAAAAACATAAAAAGTAAAAATTATAAATAATAAATTAAAAACCCAAAAAGTAAAAATTCTAAAAAAAGTCAATATTTAAATTAATTATATTAATTATTCATAATTTTGAGTATATAAGGTTAGTGATAATGTAATATATTATCAGAAATTTTTTTATTTAAGTTTAATAATTTTCTCTTAAAATTATATTATATAATATATAAAATATGAATCAATAAAAAATCTTTTGCTACAACTACCTCAAATATGTACATATAATTTGTAATTATTTATTACTTTTATTTTTTATTATGAAATACTTAATATTATTTGTTTGATTGCTTATTAGGAATTATTTCATTTAAATTTAATAATTTTTCTCAAAATTATGCAACATAAAATTAGAACTATGAATCAATAAACAATATTTATTATAAATATAATTATAAATTTTAAAAATTGTATATTATTTTATTTATTTGATCATAATATTTAAAAATAACAATAATTAATCATTTGACTAATTAACTAATTATTTAGTAAAAATAAATATTAAATTTATTATTATAATCATTCTATATAATGTGCATATTTGCTATTCGTATATAATTATTTATAGTCTCAAACTTAATTTTAGACAAATGTTTGTCACTTGTTAAATTCTATTAGCAACATTATATTTTTAATAATTGACAATATAATATATTTTAATTTATTTTCTTAATTAATCAAACAAAAATATAGAAGGTGTAATAATATAGTAAGTTGATAAAGTTTAATAATATAATTTTTTTTACGTAAAATCATTTTAAAAAGTTTAATAATATACAAAGTTTTTCAGATTCGTCGTCTCCTTTGTTAGTTGAAAGAAAATAAGAAATTTAATAATTTAGAAAGTTATTCACATAAAATTAATTTAAAAAGTTTAACAATGCAGTAGTTTTACATATTCATTATCTTTAGAACTTTTATTAAAATTTATTATACTAATTTAATTATAATGCTTAATTTTTATTATTTTATTTACTTAAACAAATCTAATTATAGAATAATTTTTATGAAATAATAATATATTATAAAATATTAATAGGGTTTAATATTATTTATATATTAATTTAAACTAATTATTTAATTATTTAATAAAAATTATTAAATTTATGATTATAATTATATCATGCAATATGCAGATTTATAATTAATTGTGATTCAATTAAGTACTTCCATGAACTAAACAAAGCTGTAATTGGTTTAAGATGGATTTTGCCGACAACTAAAAGATGTGATGAACAACAGTGATGGCCTGGCCAATGTATTTGAGGCGACATCCTATAACTGCCGACGGCGGTTTTATTTCAATGCATCGAATTTCATTCAATCCAGTCTGCATTGAAATGAAAAGAAATTCTCATCTAATATATATATATATATACCTACCTTTTACTTCAGACATTATTATTATAATTTTAATATTTTAAAATATAAGCAACGAAAAATATCAAAATTGGCATCTGATACATGTTAACATATTGTATAAATTTTCAATATTATCATATTTATATTTGAGTTATTATTCATTTAATTTCTTAAATAAGGAAAAAAAATTTAAAATTATTTTTACATATCCTATTTTTAATTATTTTTACATATCCTATTTATATATGTGAAAGTTGGATTGTGACAACCTTTTTTGGGTAGAGAGGGTAGCTTTTTTAAATTCCTAATTAAAAGGTTTTTTTTTTCATATGGTATTTTTTCTAATTTTTATTTAAAATTTTTAATATGTTACTTTTTTTTATAATATAATATAAAACAATAATATGTGACTATGTTATACATAATTATTTGACATATAATAAATAATTATTTAAAATTAATTTTGAGATTTGAATTGATAAAAAAAATTTTAAAATTTATAATTTTGTATAGAAGTAGTTTTAATAAAGGAGTATTTATTGATTCATATATTTAATCTTATATGAGATAATTTTAAGAAAAAAATTTATTAAATTTAAATGAAATAATTTTTAATAATCAATCAAACAAGAAATGCTAAGTATTTCATAATTAAAAATAAAATAAATAGATAATTATAAATTATATATACATATATGAGATCATTGCAATAAAATATTATTTATTAATTTATAACTTCAATCTTGTATAGTATAGTTTCAACATAAAATTTATTAAATTTGTTTGAAATAATTTGTGATAATTTGTTATTCTTTCGCTAGCTCTTATGTATTCAGAATTTGAATAATCAATTAATTAATTTAAATCTTATTTTCTATTTAAAATTTTTTAGTTTTTAAGTTTTTTTAATTTTATTTACAAATTATTTAAAATTTTTACTTTTTATATTTTTTAATTTTCTATTTAGAAATTTTTTTATATGAACTTAGTTTTGTATTTAGAATTTTTACTATTTAGTTTTTTATTTTTCTATTTAAAAGATCTTGTTTAGAAGATAATTAATTTTTCTAATTTCTTATTTAAAATTATTTTAGTGTACAAACGATTTGTATAACATAATATAAAACAATAATATGTGTCTATGTTATATATAATTGTTTAAAATTAATTCTCTGACTTAAATTAATAAAATCAAATTTTAAAATTTGTAATTATGTATGAAGCTAGTTGTAATAAATGACTATTTATTGATTCATATATTTAATCTTATAAAACATAATTTTAAAAGAAATTTTATTAAAATTGAATTAACTATTTTATAATTAAAAATAATACACGCACGCGTGCGCGCGCACACACACACACATATATATATATATACATATTTGTGTGTGAGTGTGTGACATAATTATAATAAAATATTATTTATTGATTTATACATTCAATTTTTATAACATAATTTTAAAAATTTTTTTGTTAAATTTGAATAAAATAATTTTGACAAACTATTATACTATTGCTAGTTCTTATATACTTAGAATTTAAACAATTGACAAATTAGTTTAGATCTTAATTTTCTATTTAAAAATTGTTATTTTTTCAGATTTTTTAATTTTTTATTTAGATGTTGTTTAAAATTTTTACTTTTTTGATTTTTTAATTTTTATTCAAAATTTTTTATATGATTTTAGTTTCATGTTTAAAATTTTTACTATTTAGATTTTTAATATTCTATTTAGAAGATTTTTTTTTATATGACATTTAATTTTCTAATTTTTATTTAAAATTTTTTAATATGACAATTTTCTATAATATATTATAAAATAATGATATGTGGCTATATTATACATAATTATTTGAAAAATTAATTCATATATTCAATCATATATGACACAATTTTGAGAGAAAATTTATTAATTTGAATGAAATAATTTATATAATCAATGAAATAAATAATATTAAGTATTTTATAATTAAAATAAAATTAATAGATAATTATAAATTATATATATTTGAGATAATTGTAATAAAATATTATCTATTAATTCATACATTCAATATTGAGTATTGTAGTTTTAAAAGAAAATTTATTAAATTTGAAAATTTATAACAATTTATTAAATTGTCACTAGCTCGTACATATTTAGAATTTGAATAATCAATGAATTAATTTAAATTTTTATTTTCTATTTAAAATTTTTACTTTTTAGGTTTTTTAATTTTCTATTTAGAAGTCGTTTAAAAATTTTACTTTTTAGATTTTTCTAATTTCCTATTTAGAAATTTCTTTTATTTGATTTTACCTTTATGTTTAGAATTTTTACGGTTTAACTTTTTTAATTCTCTAATCTTTTTAGAAATCATGACAATTAATTTTTCTAATTTCTTATTTAAAATTTTTTAATATGAAAGTTTTTATAATATAATATAAAATAATGATATGTGATTATGTTATTTATAATTATTTGACAAATGATACATAATTATTCGAAATTAATTCTAAGACTGAAATTAATAATATATTTATTTAAATTTTTAATACAATAGTTTTCTATAACATAATATAAAACAATGATACGTGGTTATGTTGTATACAATTATTTTATAAATGATAAATAATCAATATATGTTTTAGATTAGAATTAATAATATATATTGATTGATATATAGATTTCATGGACTTGTGGGTATATATATGGTCATATGTATTTAGATTATTTGCGACAATATGGTCAATTAGAGTTTCCCAGTGATCGCTAGATAACGACCCAAGTGCTCCTGTTAAAGTAAACAAGTTGAATTTTTCTTTTATAGAAACAACGAAAATGAAAATGATCGTTTCTCTCTCATATATGGCGTCAAGCCGTCAACCAAACTGATCCCGTCAACTTTTCTCATCATTTATAGATATATATATTCATGGCTGCTGCTTTCTATATACAGTCGTTCAAAGCCCATTTTCTTTCCTGCATAAATCTTTCTTTTCTGCATTCTACTCTACCATATTCATTCTTTTTTAGTTTCTATAGCTAAAAGCGTCAATTTTCATCAACTTGAAACTTGCTTGTTTTTCCACCACACAACGCTAATCGCTAAGCCTTCTTATTCTTATTTATATGATGGACCAGCAAATTATGGAGACGTATACATCTTCTTCTTCCTCTATTGCTTTGTGGGTTTCTGCAATTTCTTGCAGCGTGTTTTTCGCAACTTTCGCATTCGTATTTGTAGCAGGTGAGTTCCACTTTCTAAGACCTTTTTGTTCTTCTACTTTAGATTTGCCATTTATAATTGGTGAAATATTGTTGCAGCTAGTAAGCATGAAGATTTGTGAAATTTTTAGTATATTAGAATTTGCTTGTAATCTTGGGTAACGAATTTGAATACGTAATTCTTATCTGCGTCCAAAGACGACTAGTCGTTTCTTTCCACGTAGGAAACATCACCACAAGTTCAGCTAAAACCAAAAATCCATACGGTTGCCGATAAACCACGTTAACGCTTGTTATGGATACTTCTAAGGCACGCAGCATCCAACAAAAGTTTCACTTAGAGGTGCATGGTCGAGTCCGGTTCGATTCTTTTTTTTTGAAAAAAAAATAATTTAAATCAAGCTGAAATTTGATTATTTAAAATTATAGATTAAAATTAAATCAAAGTAAAAAAAGGATTAGATCAAATTGAACTCAAAATTTAATTCGGTTTGATTCAATTATTTGATTTTATTTAATTCTTAATATTCGATTCAAGCTTAAATTTAAATTCACTATTGTTTTGAAATATTTAATAGTTATAATTTTAATTTATTTTATGCAGATGAACTACCCTTTAAAATATTGTAAAATACATTATAATATAAAATTATTTATTTTTATGTCGTTATAATAAAAATATATCTCACAAAATTAGTACAAATGTAACTTTATAATTATAAAAAAAATTATGTTAAGTAATATTCAAGTATATAGATATATAATCTTAGTATTTATAGTAATATTCAAGTATGTATATATAATCTTCGATTTGGTTTAATTCTTTTCAATTTTGATGTAGTCCGATTCAATTCTCAATTCGATATAAAAATCAAAATTAGATTAAAATTAAATTTTAATTCAATCTCAATTCAGTTCAAGTTAAAAAATTCTACAATTTTTAATTATCAGTATGATTTAATTTAGTTCTTTATTTTTGGATATTTTCTGACTATCATACTCGGCCTAATTCCATTTGGTTGCCAAAAGCGACCTTTGTTGAGAAACTGATGCAAAACTAAGTTTGGTTGATTTGACATGCATACGTAATTTGTACCAATCATTAGCTTATTAATTCAATGACCATAATAGTTGTCTGGTAATGCAGAAGGTGAGAAGTTCAAATCCACAACATCCATTAATCTCATAAAAAGTTGAAACCTGGAATAAAATTACCAAATTAGCGGTAGCTTTTTTTTTTTTTAAAAAAAATTGAAGCTAATTAATCATGTCTTTTATATTTTGATATTTTCTGCTTATAGTTAGCACAATAGTGGGAGCCATGTCTGGAGCATTGGTCGTAGTGAGAAGCAAGACTGGGTTTTTTCGTGGAGCTACAGTGGGAGCTATTATGGGGTGTATTCTGTCTGCCGAAATCATTAAAGTATCATTTTCTCTCTTTGATTCTGATGATTCTTCAACTAGGTCCTTCATTTCTTTGGTAGGTCTTTACCCTCCCTTGCAAGTTCTCTAGCTAGTTACTTCAGCGACTTAAAACTTCGAATTAACAACCTAATTGCCATATGCTGTTTTAAAGGTTGAAAAAACTTCAAACTGTCTAAAAGAAAGACTCATACAAGGAAGGCTTAGTCCAACCATGCATGACCTGCAAGAAATTACGCAGGTAACTTTCTGTTGTCATATATTCTCACTAAGTACTTTGGAGAAAGAGAGGTCCCCCGAATTTAAACCCCTGAATTTATGCACTGAGGCAAGCACTCAATTACAGTTTATTAGCACAAGATGATAATAGATTGATAAAGTATACGATTTAATTCAATATGAATGTGGTTGCTCAGGCAGATGCTGTCCATATGGTGCACAATGAGAGTCGCAAGACTAGGAACACTCCAAAAATTAGGCTCACAAAGGAAAACATAGTGGATGCCCTCTGGAATGGACCATCATGTTCAATTTGTCTTCAGGTTTTCGACTTCATTTACATTTGGTTCCAACATCCACGATTTGTCTTTCTTAAATTCTTCCAAACCTGATGAATTACCTAGTTAAGCATCTCTGACGTTTCTTGTTCTTGTCGAATAATCCTCAGGACTTCGAATTGGGGGAAACGGTTTGTAGCTTGCGCCACTGCCGCCACACATTTCATCACCCGTGTATTTATAAGTGGTTTGTTAAACACAGTTCTTGCCCCTTGTGCAGAACAAGATTATCCAGAAAACAGATTGCTTCCATATGTAGATGAGAAAAGCGATAAATTAGCATACAAATAATGCAATATGTGCTAATTCATTCTTTTAAATCTTCCTTTGTACATGTTAACAATCAATATTCACCTTAAATCTACTGATTTTAAAGCCAAAACCTTAAGCATTAAATCAATAAATCCCAAGTTATATTTTTCACGTGGATTATTATGATGATAATACCCAATTATTACTTGGTGTGTGCAAATGTAATAAGGTGGTCCCCCACCCCAATAAGATATTTGCATACGCAAGCACGATTTACATGAGTTTCATTTATTTAGAGGTGGATATAAATTTAATACATAGGGCTTTTGAATTTCTATCCAACTTCCTATCGTTCCCAGTTGGCCAAAGTACATCAAATGAACTACTACCAAATAAACATGCAATTCTCCCAAAAGTTTCTGGGTTCTTGAACGAAAGAATTTCCATAACTACAAAAACCAGACAAAAAGTTTAGTGCACTCGGATTGAGAAGCCATACCACTTTCTGCCAGTGAAGTGGCCCATCATGAAACTTCGTTGGCACAACTGTGTAACTCATGGCTGCTCTTACAGAAAAGAGGACCGGAATAAGTGAAAGGTGAAACCACTAACCTGTGTCAGCTCAATTTGTCGTGTCATGGCTATAATACTGGGCCAATGTCTTTGCTGGAATTCGGTGGAGAAGTTCACGAGGGAAGATGCGAAGTAGTGTCCAGGCCAGATCAAGAGACTGGAAGATATTACGTGTGTCATAGGCCCCTTGTGTCACAAATTTTCTCTCAAATTTGTCCAGAAACTCTAGATAAAGCTGGTGCCCAGAACATATAACAAAACATATTAGCATTTGGAGAGATGGAATAAACAAAATATATCAGTATTTAGAGATCGATAAAGTACCAAATCCTCAGAAGAAAGTGCTTCCTCTCCAACCACAGCTTTCATTGCCTGGACGTCTTTTCCAATCGCATAATTGGCGTATAACTGAAGTTCAAATCAGGAGGAATTAAGAGACTTAACAAAATATGAAGAGAATCATCAACCTCAGGACTAAAAAATACCTGGTTCGACACATCAGCAGCATGGTCTCGACAAGTCATTCCCTCACCAATAGCACTCTGCGACAAATTGCAAACAATAAAGATTAGCAATGAATTCCCCAATTTGTGTATCTATCTGCACATTGACACTTTTTGAGTGAAGAAGTAACATGTCTTACTTTCATCAGTCGAGAAAGAGATGGAAGCACATTAATAGGTGGGTATATCTGATCATAAGAAGAATCAATAGTTATGGAGCTGATGTACGAAGCAACTTGCACTATTATTTTTAAAATTTTTTTGAAGGAAAGCACTCCAGAAATTAACACAAGAAGCAGAATCTAAACTTTATTCACATGAGAATGAATAGAAAAAAGAACAAGAAATAGATGAAGAAGAAATGTGCACCAATTGCAGTCTGCAATCACCCAAAATTCTCTGCTGGACTTTTCACAAACCAAGAATTTGTAGTATTTGTAATCAACCACCATAGCCAACATCATACCATAATAATACAAATATTCAAGAAAAATAAGTTAAAAAAAGTGTTGTAACCTTCATCACTAGAACCCATATCACTAGCATGTTTCAAGGCATGGCCACAATATTATTACACGTGTGCAAAGGACGAACCCTCAAAAAGTCTTTCACATATTTTGCACTAAACATTCACATGCTCATATATCATATCATTATGTACTCCTAAATTTCAATATTTTCCATGCGAACAAAAATTGTTTGGTTGAATTAGGAAATTTTTTTCTTGCAGGTATATGATTGAAAGAATTAAAAAGTAAAAATCTATGCTTCCAAAAGAATGGTAATCAACTTATATTGGCACAGACAGTTCACAAAAAATGGATAAAGGGCATAGTCTAGTAAGTAATGATGCTTCCTGATTACGAAACAATTCTTTAAGAGAGATGGCACAAAATGGCTGAGAAGGTTTCCAAATTACCTGCCGATTGTAAAGTTGCCTGTCAATATATATCTGACCCTCAGTAATACAACCAGTAAGATCTGGCGTAGGGTGCGTGATATCTGTTCAAAAACCAAAATCAATTATAACTGATAAAAGGAGGATAGAATGCTAGATGGAATTTTCTTTTGGGTCAATGCAATAATTACCATCATTAGGCATAGTTAAAATTGGAATTTGACTGATAGAACCCTTTTGCCCTTCAATACACCATGCTCGCTCATAAATTGTTGCCAGATCAGTATACACGTAACCAGGATATCCATGCCTTCCAGGCACCTCCTCTCGGGCAGCAGACACCTGGAGTCCAATTGACAGTAGTAGGTCACATCAGTTAGTAGCAGCAAGTCTTACAAAAACCCGATAGAAAAACTGAGACAACTTCATGTTCCAAATGTTTAAAGACATGCCAGCTTCAAGTTCCAAATGTTGTTCGTCTATTGCAGATGTTATAGGATAAAGTACAGAACTTGTCCAGAACACTTGACAAGATAAAATGTGTTACCTCACGAAGAGCATCAGCATAAGAACTCATATCAGTCAGAATCACCAGAACATGCTTTGCACATTCATAAGCTAAATACTCTGCAGTTGTGAGAGCAATTCGAGGGGTGATAATTCACTCAATGGTGGGATCATTAGCCTGCAGAACGGGAACTGAATAAGAATATTAATAGCAATTGCCATTCGATAAAGAAAAGGTAGACAAATAAGCTACCAAGTTTAAGAAAAGGGTCACTCTCTCCATTGATCCATTTTCCTCAAAATCGCGCTTAAAAAATTGTGCTGTCTCCATGTTAACACCCATAGCTGCAAATACAATGGTAAAATTGTCCTCTTCCTCATCCTACAGACAATCATGGCACAGGTAGAAACAATTACGGGTTTCACAGATTCACTATAAAGAAATACAAATAAGGCAGATAAAGGCAACAGCATCCAGAATCCAAATATGGAAAACCAAAACCATATGAAACACTGTCATTTGAACTTCTTCCATCTGAATTGCTTCCACCTCAATTTTCCAGGAGGACAAAATCAGAAGCAAATCATATCCAAGTCACACCCCTTAAAAGCTATTCAACCTGGTTAATTATTTGAAAATTGAAATTGAAAATGCAAAATAAATGGTTGGATCTGAATAGTTGATTGCTCAGAAGTCAGACACAGAAAAAATGGTTTTCAGTCACAACCAACAGTGCAACAATAAAGACATGATTACATAAAGATTTAGTGAAAACATATCCAGAATGATGACAAAACAAACTCTGTTCTAAATGGAAAAGGCACACAAATGAGCCTCCTCATGCATATTTTTAATTATGAATCATCATGTATCAGCACTAGCAGACACAATATACCTGCATGAGATTTTCAGATTTTTCTAGCCTCTTCACAAGACCTGCCTGGATACATATCTGAGCAGCTATCTCATTGTGAGGAAGACCAGCAGCAGAAAAAAGTGGAATCTTCTGACCACGAGCAATAGAATTCATGACATCAATGGTAGAAATCCCTGTCTGTATCATCTCTTCAGGATAGGTTCTCTCACTGGGATTGATGGAACTTCCTGAGAAAAACAGCAGAGAAGTTGTAATCAGAAACACCCCAAAAGATATAACAGCATCCACTAATAATGCAAATAAATGATATGCATAAGATCCCACCAGAAATGTCTAGGTAAGCCTCTGGCAAAATTGGAGGACCATTGTCAATGGGTTTCCCAGAACCATTAAAAATGCGACCAAGCATATCCAATGATACAGGAGTTTTCAAAACCTGCAAATAAACATTATAAGGAGCATAATAGTAGTAAGTAACAAAGTTCAAAGGAAGAACTCGGTCAATATATCTAGAGCAATCCAAATTTCAATCTGCATTCACAAATGTGTATATGCTGAGGTTTATCTTGTTTAACAAGAATTTTAAACCCATCCGTAACTGACAACTAAAAGAGCAACCTAGTCGGCAAAGCCCCAAGGCTGTAAATAGAAATCCTAAACAAACTAAAGAAGGAATTAAGCTTTCCCATGTGAAAAACCTTTCTCCTTTCTCCCTTAAAAATTTGACATAGTTTATAGATTACAGAAAATCAAATTCTGAGAAGTTTCAACCCATTTCCCCTTATTCACTTTAAAATTCATTTTTCCAGTTCATAAACTGTAGAAGTCCTCATTCTCATCGTTACTAAAAAAGTTGACACCAAAAATCGTAGTTGTCAATTGAGGTTAGTTTCATTGAGTAAATATAGTAAAAGGCCACGAAGAACATAAAGCATATTTACTTTGAACAAATGAATGTAGCCTCACTTCAGTTTCAACAACTCTTGTATTCTGCACATACTGGAGCTTTCAGCAAACAGTTGAAGTCACAAAAAAAGTGCACCAAAGAATTCCAAAACTCAGAAATAAATTCTGTACCTCTCCTGTGAATTGCACAGTTGTGTATTTGTTATCAATACCAGATGTTCCTTCAAAAACCTGCAAAGAAGACAAACAAAACCAGATAGCCAATTTTAAATCAGAGCAAATCATCAATAATAAAGTTTCTTCTTCTTTTTCTCCATATACTGAAGTAAGCTCAATTCATCATCCTCAGCATACCATATGCGGTGTTATGGCAAAGTACTGCAACATTATGCAATAAGTAGGGAAGCAGTGCATCACAAGATAATAACAGCAGCCTATGATACAAGAGTAAATAAAATTCGAACCAAAAATAAAAGAAGAGAGCCAATAACTCAAGGAAAGAAAAACGGTGGATGTGTAAGATGGAATCAGCAGAAGAAAAGCAACAAAAAAAATCAGCCGCTATCCATTATTGGATCCCATCCATTCAGGTTTCTATATTTTCCCTTTTTCTTTTTGCACCTTGCTCAGGCCTCGCCCAACTAAATTTTAGAGAGAAGCCCATGATTTAGGTGCAAATTATACCCAATTAATAAAAAAATAGAGAACAGAACACAAGAAAAACAAAATTTAACCTAATCATACTCATCGAAATAATACTCAATCAGGGAAAGCCTCTTCAAGGCTTTGGGACTTTCTTTGCTACCAGAGAATAGGACTAGAAAAGGGGGGAAAAGGAAAAAAAAAAGTGGGGGACACGAAAAGAAAAGCAATGAAAGTGCAGGCTATAAAATAAACTTTAAGGCAGCATATTAAAATACAAGAGCAGCAAACAACAAACCTGCACAACAGCTTTCTCCCCATCAACTTCCAACACTTGCCTACGCCGAATGGTTCCATTTCCCAATCGGATATTCACAATCTCCTGGTATTTTGGACCCTGATCAAACATTCCAAAGTTGTAATTAACGGTATCATAAGTAACTGTTGAGATGTCATTCAACTTTATCAATCACACAAGGAAGGACATGAACCTTGACTTTGTCCAGAATCACCAGCGGCCCTGCAACACCGGACACAGTTCTATACTCTGCCAACGGCCAAACATCAAATCAGATTTACGAATACAATACAAGAAATGAAAAAACAATGCAAAGGAAGTAAGAACTGACCCATGCCAATCTCTAGAGTTCCCTCCTCTATCTCAGAACTCTTCTCTGCCATTCCCATCTTTCAACTCCAAACTGATTGTCTCAAAAAATTAAACAAATCAATGGATCCAAACAAGAAATTTACTTTATATAAAATCTTTAACAGCAAATTTTGAACTCGAAAATGATTTTATTAGGTTAGTTATTCTTGTAAGTGACACTGAAATCAAGATCTGATAAGGTCAGGAGGGGGGAAACGCACAGGTATCACAGAGTAGTTCAGCTTCAGTTCAGTGGTGAACAGATAAAATAGAGGAAATGATATTATGCTTTCGATTCCCCTCTTTTCACAGTTAATCCTGGAATTCACGTTCTATCTTTCTGATACTTTGTCATACTGGTCTGGTCCTTAAATAAGCATTAAACTACGAAGCCCATAATTATGATATCTACAATATTTTTAAAACTAAGTTGTAAGTTAACTGATCAATTTTTATTTTTTAAAAATATATAAATAATAATTAAAATATTTTAAATTAGATAAAATATAATATAAATAAAGTAATTAAAAATATTTTTAATATTTATATTTTGAATAAAATAGTGTAATTTTAAAATTTTAAATTTTTAACAAAATGACTTAATCTTAGATTAAATCAAATTGATCTGATTTTTTAAGTTGATTATTTTTTTAATTTTAATTTTTTTTAAGTTTGAATTTTCTTATTGATCATTTTTTAATATCGAATCAAATCAAATTACTAATTAATTTTTGATTTAATCTATCTTACTGATTGATCTGAAAACATCAATACCTAATAAATATAATTTATGATATAATATCTACTTTTCCAGTATTGCAACCTCATTAATTTTAAAAAAGCCTCAATATATATATATATATATATATATATAGCAGATAGTTATGTAATACATGTTAATATTTAAAATTTGATAATCATAAATTCAATTTTAAATGAATCATTATCGTTTATCGGTTAATTATTTATTTAAAATAAAATTTTAATATTTACTAAATTAATTTTTTGACAAAGAAAAGATTAAAATTGTTATGTAAAATTATTTAATAATAAAAATTTATTAAAAGAAAATATAAAATAAATATCTAAATAAAATATAAAACTAAAAAATAATTTCTATATATTATCTATTTTAGAAATAAATATTATTACTTAATTATATATTTTATATATTTTTTACTTTATTAATTTTTATAAATATATTTTAAATAATATATTAAATTATAATAACATAACATAGGAATTAGAAACTAATTGTTGAAATATTATTGGTTTACCGGATGTTTTATAGGCAAATTAGCATTGTAGATGGTCTTTCCATTCTGATAACCCTCGCCTTCTTTATTCATTATCAAACCTCAAACGTGTGCTATTCATAAGATTAATTATTATTAAAATATTGGAAGCATGTGAGAATTTCATTTTCTTGAGAGCATCAAATAAAGGAAAATCATGTCTTTTCTTAATAGGTACGTGAAGATAGAAAGGAAACAGCGAAGAAGGTTCTTGACTGTAGCTTGTGGCATTGGTAAGGCACTTGGGAAGACACGACTCACGACAACTGGAGGACAACAACATGGCTTAATTACTTTGTCTTTCCCCACTATTTTGGGGCCTCTTCAGGATAAAGAAAAGTCAGATCGATGACGAAATTGTTGACAAATGTTTAGCGTACATAACGCTGGACCTACCGCTGTGCAACCGGTTTAATCGATAGTTGATTAAAGATTCTTTTCGAAGACAACCCAAGACTGAGATTTATTTACAATCTAAATCAAACTCGGATGGAATGCGAAAAAGGGGACAGAACCGGCAAATGAGTCAAACTGATTAGATTCAATTTGCAAAGAGCTTCATGATTTATATAATCTGAGTACTTGCAATTATAGTTTGAATTTATAGACTTTATAATTGAGATTTATTTTTTAATTTTAGTAATAATTATAATTTAATTATAAAATTAAAAAATATATGTATATTTATTATCCATTTATTAATTAATTTTTTATCAATCATAACTTAATTATCATTTAATCAATTAAATATTAATTAATAATAATTTAATAAAAACACTTAAATCTATAATTAGACTATAATTGTTACTAAAATTCAAAAATAAATTTCAGTTGCAAAATTTATAAGTTTAGAATATAATTACAAATATAAATATACTTTTAGATTTTCTAAATCATTAGACCTTTACAAATTATATCATGATCCAAATCTGTATGTACATTGATATTAAAATACATACATGTTAAATTCGTCCACATTAATATTAAACTATATGTACACTCACGTTCATAATACAACCAATACGAACTTGAGTCTTTAATATACAAATTGGGTTCAACCGTATCCTTTTAAAGCAAAAATAATTATTCAATTATTTTTTAAAAGTTACACTTTTCCGTTTTAAATGCATCAAAATTAACTGATTTAGCATAGAAAAAGAATTAAACACTTTCCCAATTAGTATTAGTATTTTCACTTTCAATATCTAAAAATAAAACCGTTTAGGACTATCAGGTCCCAAGCAACCAGGCTCCAGCAAGTGAAATATGAAGGCAGTCAAACTGAAGAAAAATCGGATGACTTTCATGTTATTTTGTTCATTACAGTATCGGGAGTGATGCATCACCTCCTGCAGCTCCTCCCCAACTAAATTTGTGAGTACAAACATGTTTTTCGGAACCACCAAAGTCAAATTTCTAACATGGTTAGGACAAAAATGGTCCATGAAATGAGGCAACAAAAAAATAAAAAAAAAAGGTCCAGCCTATGTTGTAGAATCCTAATATTTGACGGATGAAGTATGAAACACTGTTTGGAATTCTAATAACCATTGCCAACTCACAACAGCAAAAATGAATCACAAGATGAACGTCCTCCTGTAAAAGATAAATAAAAATAATACAATAACAAGTATAATTGCGGTCAACAAATTATTATTGATAAAATGTCGATGCACAGTTAGTTTGGTGCAACAGCTTCTGCAGTACAGCTTATAAGAAGCAAGCTTACTTGGCGGGTTGGGTGTGGGCCAGGAGAGAGAGAGAGAGAGAGAGACAGCAGCGTATCCTTAAAAAACAGTTCAACTTATGTACGGATGGTAAACAAGGGAAAGCACATTGAAGAGAAGCATAATCAAGAGGCTTCACATAAATTACTTTGTTTATCTTCTTTTACTTCAGAGCCATCATTTCAATTATTATCTAATCCAACAAGCTCTATCATTACAATAAACAAAACAATCCTGTCAACGCATCAAGTTTGAATAACAGCCTAAGCATGCATCATTTTGCTAGGTTGCCAACATCAATTCTAACAAGCTAAGAGAAGTTCATATTTACAGTATGCAGAAGTAGGACATGGAAGATCAGACAACTGAAAATAACAAAGAGATCTTGAAAAGTTACAATAACATTAACTGCTCTTTTTAAGCATTGGGATGTTACCTTTAACAATAAGGTGGTTCAGACCTTGTACTCTCCAAGATGCATCCATTTTGTAGCTGACCACTTGTTTCCTCTGATCACAGGGCAACTACCTAACATAAGGAATAAGACGAATTTTAGGCAACTCTATGACTGAAACCCACTACTGCCAAAATAACATAGACTGGGACCATGTTCTGCTCTTCCGAAATGTAAGAAACTAGAATCACTCTTGATTCAGTTAAAGCTACAAAACATTACTAACTGAATGATTACTAACCATGCAAACTTGAAGGATCTACTGTAGCATCGGGCCTTGTGCTCCAAAACAGCAACGCATTACCCATTTTCGGTTTCATTGAGAGACCCTGTTTGCCACATTCAGACAACTCATTCCACCATGGCACAGAGCTGATGTTAGCTGTAGCAGCAGGAAACACTGTCTCACCCCCTTCGTCAACATCTGACCTGCATCCAGGGAGAAAAGCCAGGAGAAGAGAAACGTGTAAATATTGCTACGAAACAAGCAAAGGAAAAATTAAATACCAAGGCATCTGAGCAAGAAATCCTTACAGATACATAAGAACAGTCGCTGTCCGTTGGCCCCCATTCTTAGTGTTGAACTCATCAAGAAAATAATCATAGTGAGCCTCATACTTCTGTCCTACTTCATAGTGAAGAACTTGAAGTCCTTCTCCATGCTCTGCAGGTTCAAAGGCAAGTTAAAACAGAGAGTAGCCCGGGAGATAGAGCAACTAGTGATAGCTCAAAACACAGTAGAAACAAAAGAATGGTAGTGTGCTTATATGACGTGTGAGCCATGAACTTTTTTTTATATTTGGCAATGATTAAAAAAATCCTCTTTGACAATCCTCCAAGAGGAAAATATACTTTAAATTCAAAATCAGAGCTCCAAACAGAAGTGAGACACAAGAAGCTTAGAGAAAATTAAAAGATGATAAAGTACCTAGGATCAATATATTATATGATAAAGTAGAAGCTTAGAGAAAGTTAAAAGATGTCTCAAATTGTTTTTTTGATTTTTTTTTCTAATTTTAACAATTTGGTAGTTTTATTCAACCCGCTTAGATTAAAATAAAAGGTTTCTTAAGTTTTATATTAATTAAAGCACTTTTGATACTTTTCTATTCACTTAGATTATGAAATGATATATACGAGGTTCACAAGTCATTTGATTTATCTAGTGTTATGACTTGAAATTGTTTGGCTTTTTCATTCATTGTTTAAATTATTGTTATATTACTTTTGTCAATCATGAGCTAAAATTTTAACACTTCTTTACCATCCCATAACAGAAATTCTATAATTACTTTTTATTTAGTAACAAAGTTAACTTTATGTTGTAAATCATCATACTTGTTGAATTAGTGAAATTTTCATCTTATGATTATAAGGATAAAATACAAACAAAATTGTGATAGAAACAAAACAGTCAGGAAAACACTGTTAATTAATCTGTTTCAAATTATATGCTAGTGTTCTCTTAATAATTTATTTATTATTTAAAATCAGTTTTTAATATCATTAATTTATTTAGGCATTTAATATCAAAATATAAGACCCAAAAGTAGCACAAGCTTGCGTGCTGGCATCCAAAATAATTTTGGAGTATTTACAAACTCCATGATAAAACAGTGTACAAAAGTTAAAATAGTCATGTCAAGCTGGCCATATAGATAAGAAGTCAAAACACTTTTTGTAGCAAAATATTTCCCATTCGCAGATAAAAGGATCTATTGGATCAGTTATTGCATAAAATGATCTATTGGATCAAGCATTGCAAAAAGCAATGTGCCTAATCAACACATAAGAATACTTGAAGTTCAACATCCCAAGTTTATTGTTTGAAGCCAAATTTAGACATTTGTTCTGACATTTTTGAATGCCATACCTATAGGAATAAAAGAGAAGTCTGCTATCCTCTTCTCAATGTTCCGAATAATTTTATCTCGTCCTCTCCTCAGAAACATACCAGAACTCGTACGAACCCTGCAATTGAGTATCCACAAGTTAATTTAGCAAATAACAATAAAAAGACAACAAAACCCCATGATTCAACCCTTCTAGAAAAGGAGTGAAGATAGGAATAATAAATACCTACCTGCTATCTTTACTTTGTCCTGTCTTGCTATCTACCACAGTTGACTTTGCCATATGAGGTTTGGCCAGAGCTATTAGGTACTCACATTCTTCTTTTGACTGCTTACATTCAGATCCAGGACCAAGATAATTATAACAACCCAAATACATTTACATGAAGTAATAATATGCAAAGAATTCTACTTGATACATTACAAAATGTTCTCATTTGTAAGACAGGAAATAGAGATCCTTAACCTCACAAGCATCTAAAAAGGAACTTGCCCCCATAAGATGAATGATAAGTATCATATCAGTAATCTTTAGCTGAAATACTATTTACAGAAACATGGTGATGTTAAGCCAATAACGAGTAAAAATTCTCTGTAAGGATGCAATTGCTAAAGCTTTTAACTAACAAAAATGATGCTTACGTTGTAGATAGTAGTATTCTGCTCGTAAAGCATCATTTTTCTTCTCTTTTTTCTTCCTGCCTTCAATATTTAATATGATAGCAGCAACTTATAGTTTCCCTACCATGCAAATCTGAATTGCATGACGCTTCAAGAAAGATGTATCACCCCAACTAATTCAATCATTTTAAGGCATTTAGAAAACAGGTTCTATCAAACCCATCGATAAAATTGCATGAATAAATTTCTCATAAGCTAAAACCTAGAATGAAATTTATAAAGCAACATAATCACAATGACTCAAATCTACCCCTGAATTGCTTCCTACCAATACAGCAATACAATTTCATCTTTAACTGATAAAATAGAATTCGAATAAAATAAAGTGTCATTCTGTAACACAAAAAATTTCGAAATTCTAGAGACTAACCAAAAAGTTGTGATAAAGAAATGCTCTGGGCTCCCAAGAAAGAATTTCAGTCCACTGTTCTCCTCTTTTCCCCAATCCGTCACCATCTCTGCGTCAATCCGCGCCAAAACAATTTTGAACGCAGAGCAAAAATTATTTAAACGACCAAGTGAATAGAAAGGAAAACTATGCCGGAATAGAAAAATAAACAATAATAATACTAAAATACCTTTCAACAGCCATACGGCGGTAGGAAGTAGTGAGATCATTAGGAGGGGAATCGTCGGAGCTGATAGGTAGAGAAAAGATTCCCAAACCCAAAAGCATCAAAAGAACCACCGTTAGCATAAATAACATCGCAAGCACCAGCGTCAAAGTCAACCATTTCCTAGCTTGTAATCTTGAGTGTCTCAATTTCGCCATTTTGTGATTAGCTTCCCAAACCATATCAAAGGAAACTAAATTCTATGCTTCATTCAATTTTGCATCTATAAATGTGTTTTAGAAGAGTGTGTAATAAAGAAGCAATGACAGTTTTAAGACGTCCAACATACACACACGGGCTTTCAAATTATAGCAGGTTACTTTTTTTGGGGATAGATTTTTCTCTGCGCCGGTTTATATTGACCAATTATGTTTGTTATGTGGGTTTTTCTTTGTCATTTCACAGCTCCTGGTTTCTTAGTCAGCCTGGCGCTGTGGGCGTCAGCACAAGGTTTTGCAGTGCGACCTTTTCATTTTTACAGAGAGAATTTTGGGGTGTGAGGTGAAATTTATTGATGTAATGATTTATGACATTATTTATTGAAATAACGCATTCACAGACTTTTTTAATGGTAGAAATATTTCATTTCAACCAAATGACAGACATTATTAAGCACACCAACTAATAATCCCACCATGAGTTTGCTAAGGTTCTCCATGTCTTCCCACTTATCCTCAAAGTTCAGAGCAATATTCAAAAGTCAAAACTCCATCACGATCATAGCATACCACACATTTAAATAACAAACCAACTCGTAAAGAGTAAAATGATGTTCATTTAACAAATAAAAATATTGAAAAAGATTCTTGTTACCTATTTGAGTTGTTGACAGTAGAAAATCATCTTTCAAACCTTATTTCTAGAGTTTCTTCCTCTCTATTTATATTCATTCAGGACTCATACCTTTGGTTTATTTATTTAATTCATTTTTATACAAATATAATAATAATTATTGTTATAATAACATAATATTCAATTTTGTTCGATAATAAAAATCACAAGAAATAATCATTGCAAAGTTTACAAAACTATACCCGATAACAATTTACTAAATTTATGCAGTCAATGTAAATTTACATTTTATAAGCTTAATGTGGTTATCAAATAATTATTTAACGGTACTTGCATACTCTTTTTATAATAAAATTATAAAATCAAAATCTAATAAAATTTAATTAATTAAAAAAACTTATAATTAAACACACTTATTGTCATGAAAGTTAAATATGGATGTGTAAGTTTGGGATATGAAATGCATATCTTTTTTTTTTTTAGATGGGAGGGACAGTATGTCTACATTTATAGATTTGATATTACATATGTACCATAAGGTCGCCTATAAATCTTACAAGATAACCTGATACCAATAGTTAAACGAGCACGTCTATTGATATGCACATTGGTTATGCATTTTAACCAATATGCAAAATACTTCAGGTAATATAATAATTGCATAGAATGAACTTAAAATTGCCAGATATTTGGATTATGTTTCCATGACTATGCTCAAGTGCCGAAAAGGAGCGGACATTAAATGAGGAAAGCAGACGAATCATGACCTTATGATTGGAGAATTAAATTAACTCTTCTAAAATCTAATAAGGAAAAAAAATATTTGGATTATTTAATCAACACTCGAAGAAAAAATATATAGAGAATATATTCAATTTAGGGCTTTACTATAACCAAACATATCATAAATGTATGTTACTTATCAGATAAGTGCTGCAACCAACTAGTATACAATCAATTGACCAAAAAAAAATAAAAAACCTAGTACACCATCATTTTTAACAGATGCTGAGGGATGGGTAATGGGAACTGAGCCTGTCAGCATTATAAAGGAGAAATTATCTAAATACCAGGTGTAATATCGTTCACCTGTGTGATATGCCCTTCGAGTCTTTAAAAGCAGAGCTATCCAGCCTTCAGTGGTGTGTGGATGCCTACTTAGTTTTGGTGCCAACCCTCTCAGGGATTGAGTTGCGGCAAAAGATGGTGACATCTGCGATCATATGGATGTTTCTCATCATTGCTTACGACTCTTGAAACCTGATTTTAGTGCGAGCAGGATACATGGGAAAGCTGCTGTCTTTGAAGCGCTTCATCGTTATATTAGAACCACGTAAAACTATAGGTCCATAATCTTTTGTTCATAGAACTACAAGTTTTTTTGCCGAGTTGCTACTGCTGTCCTCATTGCTAAGGTTTGATGTAATGCGAGAAGCACTATTCCTCTGCTCTTTCATTCTCTTTCCGTCCGGGTTTATGTACAAGAAAAGAAAATGGAGAAAGTATGTCTTAATGATTATTTCCAATGTACTTGACATGGGAACATAAATTATGGTGCAAGAGCGTGGACAGGTGATTCGTGCTATTACCCATTTCATTGCTCGTTGCAACTATCACCCTGCATTGCACTTCTACAGGTATACTGGTCATACATAAATATGATCATATGCCTCTCTGAGTTACGAATTATAACCATAAAGCATAAAAAATTCATAAACCCACATTTCCTTATTCATAATACACGATGAAGAGTGGTGACTCAGGTTTTGCTGATCTTTGGAGAATCACCTTCTTTCCCTCAAATAGAAATTGCAGCAGAGGACGTGAATGATCCCAACAAATACTTGCAGATAAACCAGTTTGCTGCACCAACCAGATCAATCACATTTAAGCTTTTGTGGTTATGTTTCTTAATGATATATCAGATTGGGAACTAAATCAGAAACACTTCCATATTCCTAAATTGAAAATTTGAGAATTGTTACAAGGGATGTTATGGGGGTAATGAAATTTGTTCAGTCTAAGGTTGAGGAGTATCTAATAGAATGACATGCTTTTGCACCCAGACTTATGAGTATCCGAAAAATGGGAGAAGAAATGGGACCAAATTTGTACATCAGAACTTCAACAGAATAGAGAAAGTTGGACCACATAAGGGGTTAGAATTGGAACAAACACAAATGCAAAAGCAAACATAAATAGGTAATAAGAGATGCAAGAGCAAATTAAGCAGTGAAGATAATTGGTTTTTCTTTCCATTCTGCAACACATTACATAAGCCATTACACTGAGCAAGTTAAACCCTTGAAAACAAAAAAAAAAAAAATCGCCATTTGCAATTTCAGTCTACCAAGAATTACCTGCATAACAAGTATTTCATTTCAAACCTTTTAAACTATCTAATAATCCTTCACTAATAAGAAAAACAAATTCTTTTCTCGTCCGCAATTCGGTATTCCCCATTTGTTGTCTGTTTGTCTGTTCTAATTCAACTGTAAAATTCATTGAATTTCAGGCAAAGCTACCACGCACTCAGCATTACATGGCGATAAAGTCTTTATCATCTTAAACAACATTCACAAAACAAGAATTTTTTTTTTTAATGCAAGATATAATTAATAGTGATTGTGCAAAGAAAACTTGAGAGGTGGATTCAAGAGCAAAGCGCAAGGTACAATATGAGAAATAGTTTGAATGCTAAGAAAACAATATACCGGTCAACCACACCGTAAGTATTAAGAACATAGCAAATGGTTAATCCCTAACTAATGTTGAGGCAGGTAGACTTGAATCCCCAACATCTCCTTTGAAAGAGTCATTTATATGTTATACGCATCCAGACATGAGCAAGTTCATAAAACCATGAGGTGAAGATGAAGACAGAAAGACCAATCTTGCTGTCTAGGCAAAAGGCATATTTTAAAGATGACAAATCAAATCAGTCGTGTCCAAAAACTCATGGAAACAAAAAAAGGTTTCATTTCTATTCTCAAAAGCTTAAAAAGTTGAATTTTTTTAGTTTTTAAAAGAAACTGCGATCTAAGAATCTGAGGGAGTCCATCATCAAACTCCATACGGGCAACAAACAATTGATAACATCTCTACATTCCAAAACAATGGACAAATTTCCTACGGTATATCAAAATTAGGATTCTTAATTGCATCATGCGGAAACAAAAAGTTACATGTAAATACAGTACACAATATCGATTTCAAATGCAAATGAGAGCCCACATACCAAATACTAATAAATCAGCAACGTGTACGTTCCTTTTCAATCTACTGCCTCTGCTTGTCAGCCAGTTTCTCAAGAGCCGATTGCACAGCGTCTCTACCACCAATAAGCAATCGGATGACGATTTCCGGATCCTTCTCGAACCGAGCATCCTCGAATTCCTTTCTAGCGTTCTTCCTTACTACATCTCTCCACAACACCCCTCGCGAATCCGTCCACATGAAGAACCGGGTTGCCCGCAGTATATCTCGGTAGAGATGCAGTGCCTCCCGCCGATTGCTCGTGATTTAGCAACTCTTCTTCGTCCTCATCAATCAATTTCTCTTTCTTCACCACGTGTCGGTCTAGCAATTCCTCTAAGGTGTATGGGCCATTGTGTAGCAGGCGCTGACTCCATACGACGACGTTACAGCCGATAAGACTAGAGAAATCGGTAGATGTCGCCACTCTGTAATTTAGTGCTCATCTTGTTGTGTTTTCAGTCTTCACAACCTGTTTCTGTTCTGTGACGAGGTTAATAAATAAAAGCGTTGTAGTAAAAGGAAAATGGTTTGCTACTGAAACGACATCGGGTGGATTTATTATTTTAATTTCAATAAACGGCGTCGTTAGAAGCAAATGCATGTAGTAATCGGTGAGCCCAAATCCTCGTTCATTAGGGAATTCATTGCTTCGTTCCTCTTCTGCAATTCGAAGCAGCCATAGTCCACAATGGCCTTAATTAAATCAAAGCTGCACATACACCACTCTTCCTTTCCTTTCTCTCGTCTCACTCTTAAAACCTTCTCTGCTTCTTCCCCTGCCATAATCCCTTTACCATCTCATCTCCAAGCAGCTGACTCAAACGACAATGAAAATACCATAACCTCTCCTCTATCTTCCGAAGAAACCATAGTAGCCGAAAAATTCCACTCTTTAATTAAAGACCACCACCGCAACAACCCAAATCCCGACTTCACCACCCCACTTGACTTCTCTAAAATTTCCACCGTCCATTCCCCGGCCATCGTCCGTCACGTTATCGAGAAATGCGGCGCCGTCCGCCACGGTATCCCCTTCGACCAGGTCCTTGCCTTCTTCAACTGGGCCACGTGTTTATCCGGCTTCCTTCACTCCCCCGACCCCTACAACGAGATGATAAATCTCGCTGGCAAGGTAAGGCGTTTCGATTTGGCGTGGCATGTCATCGATTTAATGAAAGCTAGAAATGTCGAAATTAGCGTCCGCACCTTCTCCATCCTTATCCGCCGCTACGTCCGCGCCGGATTGTCTGTAGAGGCGGTCCACGCATTTAACCGTATGGACGACTATAATTGCAAACCTGATAAGATTGCGTTCTCCATCTTGATTAGTTATTTGTGTAGGAAGAGAAGAGCGAACGAAGCTGAGTCCTTCTTTATTAGTTTGAAGGATAAGTTTGAGCCTGATGTCATTTTGTACACCAATTTGGTACGTGGCTGGTGCCGTGCCGGCAATATATCGGAGGCAGAGCGTGTATTCAGGGAAATGAAGATGTCTGGTATTGAACCTAATGTTTATACTTATACTATAGTCATTGATGCTTTGTGTCGATGTGGGCAAATAACGCGTGCTCATGATGTGTTTGCGGAGATGGTTGACGTTGGTTGCCAACCCAATGCTGTGACTTTTAATAATCTTATGAGAGTTCACGTTAAAGCTGGTAGGACAGAGAAAGTTTTGCAAGTCTATAATCAAATGAAGAGGCTTGGTTGCTCGCCTGACACCATTACGTATAATTTTCTTCTGGAGACGCATTGCAAGGACAAGAATCTTGATGATGCCATTAAAGTGCTTAATTCGATGGTTAAGAAAGGGTGTAGTCCGAATGCTTCTACTTTCAATACTTTGTTTGGGTGCATTGCAAAGGCAGGTGATGTGAATGCGGTGCATAGGATGTATGCGAAGATGAAGGAGTTGAAGTGTCTGCCAAATGTGGTGACTTATAATATCTTGATGCGAATGTTTACTGCATATAAATCTACGGATATGGTGCTTAAGTTGAAGAAGGAAATGGATGAGAATAATGTTGAGCCTAATGTGAATACTTACCAGGTTTTGATTTCGATGTATTGTCAAATGGGTCACTGGAATAATGCTTTTAAATTTCTGAGTGAGATGATCCAGGAGAAGTCCTTGAAACCAAGCGTGCCGGTTTATGAGATGGTTCTACAGCAGCTAAGGAAGGCAGGGCAGTTAAAGAAGCATGAACGATTGGTTCAGATGATGATAGACAGGGGATTTCTTACCCGCGCTATCTAGACACAGTTATGCCTTCTCCGCCCATACGCTGGATTAGGTGATGTTCATTTCTTTTTGTAGCTTAATTTCTTATCAATATATACATTTCTCTTTTATTATCAAGGCCATAAACATTGATTTTGTAGTCATACATTACCATAATATTTGACATCTTGTGAACATCTTTTTGATAATTCTTTTGATTAGAAGCGTCAGTTTGGTACTATGGTAATACAAACTCTGTCTAGTTTTATTTCAATGATGGTCATATTATATGGAATACAAACTCTCTCATATAGCTTAGAATTTGACAAAATTATTCCCCATTGCTGCATTTGCATATAATGTTGAGGATAATGTTCTTGAGGATTATATTTAAGTGAGGAGATCTATTGGGAATTTTAACTATAAGCACTGATCTCATTTGATTTTTGGGGACTTTTGATCCCATCTTCTTTGTGCAAATTGAATACGGTTTATATGATATCTTTAAATTAATAAATTCATAGTGCATTGTGAGGCAGCCCAATAATAGAGACTACAAAATGGCTCTTGCTGTTACTAGTAGCTCACCTTCTCTACCCCGGTTACGTCCCGCAATTATTGAAAAACAAAATTCACATTTTCTCTTCTCTTTTATACCTGGCCAATAACTCTTATCCTGAGAAAACAAGTCAAGCACTAGCCAGACAACTGCCATTTACATACGACAGAACCCCTATATGTTAATGATGCTTTCTTGGGGGCTTCTTGTATCGTGTTTGAACCGTGTGATCGATATTGAATAACATTTGAACATTTGGAGTGTGGGCGATTTCTTTTTGTGGCTTAATTTCTTATCAAGATACACATGTTTGTTTTGTGAGCAAGGCCGTAATCTTTGATTTCATTGTCATACATTATCGCAATATATACATCTTGTGAACATCTTTTTGATAATTCTCTTACCTGATTTGAAGCTTCAACATTTTTGTATGGTATTCAATGAGAAAACCTGACTAGCTTTATTTCAAAGATGGTTACATCATTAATAAAGCATAGAACAATAAACACTCTCACATGGCTTAGTATGTTGCAATTTTCATCCTGATCGCTGCATTTATATATAATGTTAGACCTTGGATCTCATCTTGTTAATAGGAAAAGATTATAGTTTATATGGTATACATACTTTGATAATATCATAACTTAGTGTGAGTGTAATTGATATGTCTAGATGCAATCCCTAGCAGTTATAATAATAATAGTAATAAAACAAAATGACTCTTCAGCAATAAGATCCAATTTCAGGTAGCGTCGCTTTAACATAAGGCGAAATTCATCCTTGTCATGGCAGGCACTAACATAGGGACTGCAAAATGTCTGCATCAGTTACTAGTAGTTCACCTTCTCTCCTGTGGTGGTTACCTCCCAAAACTACTGAAAACCAAAGTTCAAATGGTCTTATCTCCTGTATGTTTGGCCAGTAACTTTTACCATGCCACAACAAAAGCGGGCTTTAGAACTCCCATTTAGTGACCATAAAACCCTTGCCTATGTTTGCACCGAAATGTCACTTGAGCAACATTTCCACGTTTGGACACGCAGAAATATTGGAAACCCATTAAAATGGGTCTAAAATGTTTTGATTCGTAGCTGCAATAAAAAAAAAAAAGAAAAAACTTGTTTCTTTGTTGGAAACACATTTTTTTTCCTTACCAAATAAAAGGCTGATGGGATTGGTACTAATCCAAAATCCAGACGTTCTATTTTCTGCCTCCCTCTTTCTCTCTATCGACTCACCACACCATCGTTCCACCTGCTAGAGCAATGGTAACTGGCGAAGGTGACAGCAGCTGAATGACTGCAATGGCAGCGGCTTGCGACAAAGCAGTCAGTTTTTTTTTTTTTTTCTTCAGTACAGGTTACTATTTGGGATTTGGGTTCCTCTTCTGGGTTCTATTCTCCATGTCTTTTGCACTCAACTTTGTTTTCTAAACCAGCAAATGCGACAAAGTATTGAATTTTTGGAGCATTGGCGATATTCATTGAATTATTTATTTAAAAAATAGAATCAGAATATGATAATATTATTATAACCAATCTGCTCTATTTTTACTAGTTTTTGGTTCTTCAAGCAGCTTTTATTGTTATTTAGGTTGAGCAATCATCTATTATTGTTCTGAGTACAACAATCAATATGTACTAGGAGAAATATCGTGAATGTCTTGTAATGTATTTTTTTCTCTAAATGTACTGTCTATTATTCATTTGGATTATGGAACTTATAAATAATTGATTTCTTTTTCATGAAAACTTGGTTTATTGTTATCTATTGTCATGCTTGATAATTGTGATGGTTGAATATTGATTGGATAATTGATCATCTTTAATAGTTGTTTAATTAATTTGATAATTACATATAATATTTGCTTCAACAATTACTAAAAAAATGTGTATAGAAATCATATTTGCAAATGTACTCTTATGTTTTTTATATTTGCACATTTCTCCACATTTCATTTCCGATATTTTTTGAAACTATCATTTTTCTCATTTTTGTTGCCATGCAACCTAGACCCCGACACGTTAATGACGCGTTCTTGGAGGCTTTTTGTGTCTCGAGTGGCCCTTGGCGTGTTCTTCAATCATGTGTATTTTAAGAATGTGATGGCCATTGAAAACATTTGCACGTCTGGAGTCTGGGCAGACTTGACTGAACTTCTTGGGGCAATATTTATTGTGCGAACGAAATCCATTTACTTTGGTGAACGAACGGCCATCATAGATACGTGCATAGTCCTCATGTTTATGAAGTTTCTTTATATGTGCCTTGAGCTTCTTCCCGTCGCGAAATGCATTGTGACATATTTTGCAACTCATTTTATATCCCTTATGAACTTCCCTGATATGTGTAAGGAAATCATCAACATCAAAGTCTTCACGATCATGAAGGCATTTGAATAGGACTTGCCCTTCTGGTTGTTCGTCTTGTGATGAAAATAACTGATCAAGTCCCATTTCACATTACAGCTTTTGGTCTGATGATGAAAACATCTGATCAAGTCCCATTTCACCTTCCAGCTATTCTTCTTATGAAAATAAGTGATCCATTTTCACAAAAGAGCTATGTCCATCCCCAATCAATCTATCAGCAGGCTGGAATGATGCTGTATAAGGACAAAAGAAAGCATTGACAAAATGAGAGTGGAGCAATACGGTTAAGCTCCTCTTATCTAGCCACTAGAAATTCATTAAAGCTATCAAATTCTAGTTCATTAATTCTGACGATACGGTTAATAATAAAGCATAAAAGATGATCATGACCATTCAAATACCATCAAGGCTTTTATCCAGAAACCATAGTCTGTAAGAACCTATCGAAAAATTTCCACATTACTTTCACATTTATTTGGATTGATCAGATTTTTGTGTACGATTAATTTTTTAAGGCCCTAGATTAATCTACTCTAGATAGTTAATGCCCATTATTATCTCCTTCCTCACCTCTGTCATCAGATAATAAAAACTTTTTCTGAACTGTATTTCTTGAAAAAGAAAGCCAATATCCTTCCTGCAATGCATTAGTGAAAATCCACTCACAAATAATTCCAGAAAATGAATTAAGAGCATGTTTAAAGATCCTATTTAAAAAAAAAAATTCTAATTTTAAGATCAAAATTAAAAGCGATTCTCTTTTCTAAGTAATTATAAATTTTTAAATATGAGTTTTATGAGTACAAAATTAATACTCCCTCCATCCCAAAAAAGTTGTATACTATTCCTTTTTTGAGATGTTTCGAAATGCATACTCATTTTTATTAAATCAAGAATATTTATAAGTATTCTTTCTAATTTACTCTCATTAATTATTAAACTAGAGAAATATTTTTAATTTCTTATTAAATATAATTAAGGGTATAAATGAAAAAAATATATTATAAATGGTGAGTTAACAAAATATTAAATGTTTTTCTTAAATAATTTGAAAATTGTATGGTGACAACCTCTATGAGACAAAGAGAATATTTACTAAATCTTAAATATGTATCTTTCATATCATATTATTTATTAGGCTAAACAAGAAAATAGAAAATAAAATAAAAAAATATGGATAAAAAAATAAGTTGACATATTTAAAGAAATTCTAAAATAAAAACTTTAGGACGGTCAAATGATTTTTAAAAAAGGCAAGAAATTTCTAACTCACATTAGGGACTAATTTAAAAAAATAACAATAATAATAATTTGGGGGCCAAGGCTCCTCCCATCCCACGACAAACGTATTACAAGCCCGCATTTCTATATGCGCGAGTTCTTTTTTGTTTTTCAAACGGATATGTGCATATTCTTTTTGAAAATTTTCTATATCCCAAAATTGATATCTGTTAGGAATTTTATATGTATACACACACACACACAAACACACACAAAAACAGTCACGCAATTCTTCAGAAATATCACTCTGTTCTATTTTGAGACTTTGCTTTCTGCAGTTTTTTTCTGTTTATGGTGAAACAAAACAATGGTTTCTTCAATAAGGTTATGTTACGATTCATGTTCACATTCGCAGACCTTCAACCTGAAGTGCACCAGATGTGGGCAGATTGTGCGTGCCAATTATGTCCTGTCTTTCAGCTACATGAAGCCCGGCTTAAGGCTTACCAAAAGGGAGGCTGATTGATTGCAACATATCTCAGTACCATGTTTTAAACTGTTCATGTTATCGAAGTAGGTGTATAACCTTGCTTAGTCATAATCTTATACTATGGAAGAGATAGAAGATAACTCTTCTGGTGGCGTTGGTGTCACAACTGAAATCACTAAAGAATGGGCTTATGCCGCAAATGCAAACCCATATTTTTTCCACAGTTCTGATCATCTAGGGATGCTTCTGGTTACGGTTCCATTAACTGGGAACAACTATCTTACATGGAGTAGTTAGATGAAGATAACTCTTGGAGCAAAAATGAAGTTGGGCTTCATTGATGGAAGGGTGAAGCCATCTGATGAAGGAACAACAGAGTATGAGTAGTGGATAAGAGCAAACTAACTTCAATAGTTGTACATTATGTGTATCCAAATCTTAGACTTTAAAAGCCTTTTGAAAAGGGCTAAGTTAGTCACAGTGAGAATTTTCTTAGCTTTTGCAACTCTTAAATCTTGGCCTATCCATCAGCTGGATATTACTAATGCCTTTTTGCAAGGAAACATAAATGTGGAAGTACATATGATTCCATCCGGGGGTATGCTCAATGTCAACCAGGGCAAGTCTACAAATTGAGGAAATCACTATATAGACTTAAGCAAGCCTCTAGGTAGTGGAATACGCAACTATGTCATAAGCTACAACATTTTTGTTTTAGGCAATCCATTCATGACAATTGTCTCTTCATTAAGTAAACTCCTAACTCCTCTTTGGCTCTCTTAGTGTATGTTGATAGTGTGTTAATCATAGGAGATACTGAAACAGAAATTGCTTCAGTTAAGCATTATTTGGATACTCTTTTTACTATCAAAGACCTTGGACATGTTAAGTATTTCCTCGGGTTGGAAATTGTAAGAGGACCTAATGGCACTACTATAAATCAAAAGAAGTACTTGTTGGATATACTCTCAGACACGGACGCTTAGAGCCAAAATACCCTCAACTCCTACAGCAAAAGGGCATAAATTGACTGCTAATCTTTCAATGATCCAGATAAGTTTCAAAGACTCATTTGTAGATTGTTGTATTTAAACATTATCAAACCTGATGTCACTTACATTGTCCATTAATTAAGTCAATTTGTTGGTTCTCCATGTCAATCTCACTTGGATGCAACAATGCACCTACTTCAATACCTCAAAGGTAGCCCTTCCAAAGGATTGTTCTACGCTGTTACAAGTACAACTCAATTAGATGTTTATTGTGATGTTGACTGGCATCTTGCATCGAAACTAGATAGTCACTTACAGGATTTTGTATCTATCTTGGCTTCTCACTCATTTCATGGAGGACAAAGAAGCAAAACACTGTCTTACGATCATCTGCAGAAGCAGAGTATCGAAGTCTAGCCTCCACAGTTTGCGAGTTACAATGGATATCCTATATACTCAAGGATTTTGGCATTAAAGTTTCTCCTCCCATTCCCTTATAGTGAGACAATAAAGCTACAATTCACATTTCAGCTAACCCAGTCTTCCATGAAAGAACAAAACACCTTGACATTGACTATCATTTAGTGAGAGAACAATACAAAAAAGGTTTTGTGACACTTCGTCACATTTCTTCTTCACAACAACCAGCAAAAATCTTTACAAAATCATTAAATGGTCCGCAATTTCAAATGTTAGTTTCCAAGTTGGGTTTGATTGAAGTCCATCAAACACCAACTTGAGGGGAGGATGCATAACTATTGAAGTTAGTTTGTTGTTGAAAGTGATTTTGGAGAGATGCAACAGGTACTCGTGTGGATGAAAGTTGGATTATAAGTTGCAACAAGTGCCCTTTACTGACACAAGATACTCACCACCACTTTTATGCTTTTTGCAAAGTTAGTTATAGGATATTATGTAAAGTTAGTTAAAGTAGGTTTGCATCACTTAGATGTTAAGTAACGATTTGTATATAAATTCATTCATTTGTACATTGTAATAGATATAGAGAAATAATAGAAACTTCTTTAGCAACATTTCTCAGTACCATGTTTTAAACTGTTCAAACTTTAAAGAGACGAGTGCAAGTTACAATATGGGAAATAGTTTCAATTCTATGGAAAATATAGTAAGATTAGGAATAGTAAACAAATGGTTAATCAATGTACCATGACAAATTCAAAATGGCCTTTTGCTCAAAATTGGATGGAAATAAGGTTCATCACAACAGGTTCTGTTTAACACATCCCACAAAAGCTTGAAAACGTTTTAAGTTGGAACATCGGCCAATTAGCTCAAGGACGCAAATACCAATAATAATAAAAAGCGAATGGTAGGTTTGAATTAAGGGACATTAATCAAAGAATGAATCTTGCTGGTAATAATTTATACAAGGCGAAGTAGGGAATCAGAAATTTTACCCTTAGAATGATCAGGAGTCCTTCAAGCAATCCTCAGTGCTTGTCTGTATAGCTTCAAAACTCGAACACCGGGAAGAAAATGGCGCAAATCAAAGGAGGCAACCATTGGTGATGAATTGGATTCAACAAGGAAAATTCAAGGTTATCAATTCGTAATGAAACAGATTGAAATGATACGTAGAAAATAATCCGCATACCTTAGTCGGAAGGTGAAGTTAGGGTTTTTTATTATCACAGTAATCACGGGAATGAATTTTAATCTAAGCATCTAGACAAACGACTTAACGTGTGCTTTACAAAAGGACTCGTGGTTTAGCTTAACTATCAACGGAATGTCATTTAGTTAGACAGCTTATCGTTTGTAGTAAAGAATCTCAACTACAACCATACAAGTATTTGTTTGCTATGCTTCAATTTGTTGACTACCACAAAATTTTTGTTTGAAAACTAATTAGGGGTTGAACACATGCATTTTTTTTTTTTTCTGCGGGGGAATATGAACATAAGTAAATTATTAAAAGATTTCCTTAAATTTGAGACACAACACAAGCTTTGTGAAAATCATGAATTTAAATCATTCTAACAAGAGCTGATGCTGATATTGGAAATCATATTTGTATTTCTGTTTTAAGAAGGGTGGATTGGTATTTAAAACAACGACATTTTTTTTTTATGCACAGTGCTTGATAATATGAAAATCTTAATCTCTTTTTTACTTTTGTACACTGTTGAATCTTTTTTTCTTGCAGCTCTCTGCTCTTTTAAATTTCTCTTGTATGAGTTTTGATAGAGATGAAAGAACACCTAAATTGTGGCAAATCTAAATTGCCATTAACTAGTGGAAAATCCATATTGTAGTTAAGGGGATAATTATCTCATCTAATTTTTATTGAAACAAAAAGACCATTACTAAAATTAATACATAAAGTTAATTATGTCTCTTATAAATTTACAGTTATTCTTCTTAATTTTGTTTCTTTATATTCTTCCTAATTTTTTTCTTTAATTCTCAATTATTTTGATCTCCTTTGAGTTTGAATCCTAGCATCATTCCTGTCACTAACCATTAAATTTTATAGCATTTTAATATTTTAATCTCTTTAGGAATTAGATTTTGAAAATTGTTTGGCCCATAAAAGACCAAATTGTTAAATCTCACATTAAAATAAACCCCATAAGATGTCTGATTTTTTTTAAAAATGAATATAATACATAAAATTAATAATTAGTATCGAAAGGATAAAAATGAATGCTAAAGACGGTATTGCTATTATAGCGGTTGTGTTTGCTTGTTCTTATTTATATTATATGGATATAAAACAATGAATAGAATAATACAAAAATTGATCCAAATAAATATAAAAAAAGACTACAAAATAATAAAATTATATATTTAACTTAAAAAATCACCAAATAATATTTTTGGAAGTATTACCCTTTCATGACGCTTAACACCTTTTTCTTTTTTCTTTTTTTTTTTGGGATAAAATGATAATGATAAATGTATTGGTCTCTTTTGTGACCCTTCGCTTTTGAATCTCTTTTCTGACTTATTTTAACACTTGTACGTACTTTGTTGACTTCCTTCTATATTCATTTATATTTGGATAGAATTATAAAATTTACCCTTTTTTTTTATTTACAGTTTAGAACTCTCACCCACTACAAAAATCGCGGGATAGCACTCTCTATACGTATCTGAAGTTAAAAAATCTACACGCCACCAAATGCGAATTGCAGCGTGCGGAGTACATGTTTTGACCACTGAAATATTGCATGAATCTTAATATGCAACATATAGGAAACAGTAAATTTGATGTTTCTTGAGAGATACAAAAACTGCCCACGCCGTTGATTGTTTCCAGTTTGCCAGCTGATACAAAGGTGAACCATATCCATCTTCATAATAATTAGGGACAAAAACTACGTGCTATATAATAATGTTTGGCAGTGAAAACGCGCGAATTACTGAATTAGCTGCCTTGAAGTTTCTTCATAAAGAGACCCATTCATCCACTCTACCAGCCTTGTTGTCAATTTAAGATCCACAATCACAATTGGGTGTATGCTCAATATCTATTAGATTTAGTACATGTATCAACTACGAAAATGACTCTGCTTATCTTGCCAAATCAGTATTCTCCACCAACTAATGATTATCTGTTGGATACCATTTTATTCAGGCCAATTTTATAATATGCACCAACTACCATTTTTATATGTTAATCACTTAATATCTCAGAAATTATTTATAATAATAGCAATTCATTATACAACTTTATATATAATTTTATCATATCACACTATTTATTCTAAAAAACTATACTAGATCTAAAAGCAAAGAAGTTAAAACTTTCTCCAAAAGTTGATTAAGAAAAAAGAAAGTAAACTTTGAGAAATGATATGCATAGATAGGAGTTATATGATTAGTAATATAACGTTCACATGGTAGTATTTGATATAATTTTAATTTAAAATAAATTTTTCTATAGAATTTATTTATAAATGAATTTTTACATTTAGTATACTATAAAATACAAATATAATTCATTTCAAATGAAATGAATTTTATATTTGATTTAAATGAAACATTCAATAAAATATTTCATTTTTAATATCGTTATATTATTTTTTAAAAATTTTATAAATATAAAAAAAGAAAAAAAATAGAGAGGGAGAGAGAGTAAGAGAGAGAAAATAGAATAGAGAAAGAAAAAAGAGGAGAATGAAAAAAATGAAAAAGGCAAGTAAAAATTCATTTTAATTTGAGGTATTTTTCATAATGAAAATTTTAAAACTTTAAAATGTATTTGAAAATTTTGTCAAATTTAATAAAATTTATTTTAATTATAACTAATTTTAAATATTTAATAAAATATTACTGATCACATAAATATGAAAAGTGAATAAAATTGACTAAATAATACTGATATATATTTAAACAAAGTCAAATGCAAGTTAGTATAATTAATGTTTTTATTAAAATTATATTTGAATACATATTATATTAATGGAAAATTAATATTAAAGTAATTAATTTATCATGGGTGCATAACATTTTTTTTAATATTTAACATTTTTTTATGATTTTAGGACTGCAATATTACAATAAGTAATCTAATTTATTGAGAAAATTTATCAATTTAAGTAATTATAATTTCGATTCATAACTAATTACCTAATTATAATTAGGCGATTCAGATTTAACTTCAAATCTTTTCCTAAAAAATTAACCAAAAAGAAAAGAAAATTTCTACAAAATCTGATTAGTTTAAGAATTGGTATCTTAACAAGAAAGAATAATTACTTGAACATCTAAAATATATTAAATCAAATCTTCCAATGTAAAAAAAAATATATTCTGAAATCCAAGTGTCAATTTTGTTTTATCACTCTAAAAAACAGAAATAAAAGAAAAACTATATATATATATATATATATATATATATATATATATATATATATATATATATATATATATATATAATAACAATAGAAATCAAAAGGAAATCTTTTTTGGGCTATAATGCCAAATTTACCATTAGCATTCCTTATTGTTTTTTTTCTTGTTTATTATCTCACAGCCACCTGTAACTTGTGCATTGTGATGGTTAGATAAGAGTCTTAAACCGGCAATTGACAAGAGCAAAGGATCAGTCTTAAACCGGCAATTCTGAAATCCTTGTGTCAATTGTGTTTTATCACTCTAAAAAACAGAAATAAAAGAAAAACTATATATATATATATATAAAATAACAATAGCAATCAAAAGGAAATCTTGTTTGGGCTACAATGCCAAATTTAGCTTTAAATTTCCTTATTGTTTTTTTTCTTGTTTATTTATCTCACAGCCACGTGTAACTTGTGAATTGCGATAATTAGATAAGAGTCTTAAACCGGCAATTGACAATGGCAAAGGATCAGTTTGTACTTTCTATTCAAACACTAGTTCCAAGCCGCTGCCTTATTATTTAATACTATTAAGTTAAAGACTTTAAGAGCAGTATCAGTTTCTAGGCAATAAGACGGAAACTTGCATTTCTAAACCGCTGGTATAGCTCTATCATTAAATATTGGCTTGCTAAATCACTCTTCTCATTTGACCAAACCCCCTCTGTCTCTTGACACGGTCAACATTATAAGCCCTAATTAAAGACCCTATGATATGTTATCCTCCTATATACCCTAAAGTTTGAGATTTGAACATTTCTTAGAAAAATGGAGAAACAACCAGCACCGGCAGCTAAATCCAGGAACAATATCTTGAAGTTCCTACCAAAAGCAGCTTCTGTTGTTAATTTCCAAAACCCTCCATTCAGCCCAAGTAGAGATAAAAGATCGTCAGATCATCATCCTCATTACTTCAACAGGTTTAAACCTCATTGTCATCATCATCATGTGGGTAGTAAAGGATTTTCTGGTCCAATCATTTCCATGTTCCCTGATGAAGTTCGACAGAAACCCAAAAACGAGACACCAGAACCCACATCTCCTAAGGTGTCTTGCATAGGTCAAATCAAGCACAAGAAGAAGATGGCCAAGAAGGCCATGAACGGAACAAATAAGCCTGTACAAGTACAATCTCCGCTTGAAATAAAGAAACATCCGTCCACCATTAAGAGGTTCTTTAGCAGTGTTAAACCAGCTGATCAAAGGAGGAGATCTGATGCTTCGATATATGATAAGCCTCCACTTACAGATAGCGCTCCTTCTTTGAGTCAAATTAAGCGGTTTGCGAGTGGTCGTGATGCTCTTGCCAACTTTGATTGGACGGCTCAGGTTACACCGGTGGAATCAGATCATCGGGATTATTATTCTGATGATGAGGAAGAAGATGAAGAAGTGATTATTCCTTTCTCGGCGCCTATAATGATGGGTGGAGGAATGGACTTGCAGCCAAGAAAAGAGGTCAATTTATGGAAGAGAAGAACCATGAATCCGCCTGCCCCGCTTCAAATGAATTTGGTGGTCAGAACTCGATGAATTGATACCATTTTTTGTTGTTCTTATTATTTCATTCTGGTTCTTTTAATTCGTTTTGTTATCTTAGATTGGAGAAGCACACTGTGAAATTTGCTTAATTAATATGTAAAGTACAGATACTGATATATGTGTATGTCCATTATTAATTATATACTCTGAATTGCATAAGAGACTGTTGAAGCTTGTGTATTTGATTTTCTTTTGTATTTTGCTTATGCTTGAGATCGCTTTAAAATGAAGTGATTAATCCAAAACGCAATTGATGATATATAATAGCGAAATTATGCCTTAAACATGGGATCATATGTTTTTTTATTATTGTATATTGAACATTTTTTGAGTTTTTAGTTGATGAATTTATTAACAGAAATGAACATAAAAATTCAAATCTCATCAACATATTTTTTTTAATACTAAAAAAAATATTAATTTTTATAATTTCTCAATAAATTCGCACTTAAACAATAAAAGAGTATCGCTATTTTTATTCAGATATATTATTTTCAACTTTTCATTTGATAAGCAATCATTTTGAATAGCTTTTGAATGAGGCTATCAACCCAATTAATTTGAGTTTTTTTAGAAAAAAGGTAGAATTTCCAAACTTACATTTTCACACGTCGGATTCGTGTACTAACCTCCAGTTGCAATATTAATTAGCTGCCATAATTGAAATTTGAAAGGTAATTTCGATCTTTTTTTTTTTTTTTTTTGAGAAATAGAGAAATTCATTAAAGACTAAAAGATCAATGCATCAAAAACAACGATACAAGCTAAGTGAGGAGGAATATCCTCACCTAAGAAAAGAGGAAAAATAGTAAAAAACACGTGTGAAGCTAAAAGCAAGTGCCACCTTATTGACAGTGCGAGGAATCCATAACAAAGAAGCAAAAGAAAATTAGTTTTGAAGAGAAGACACGTCCTCGGCTAAAAAATCTGAATAGGAACCTGATGTGAGATGTCCATTAGCAACCTGCACAGCCATTAAACAATTTGACTCCACTTCTGAACTAAATATTGCCAGATCAAGAGCAAATTGAAAGCCAAAAATGGAGCATGCATTTCAGCTTCTTCAGCTATAAAACACCTCGGAATAAATGAGCAAGCTGATACAATAATAGCCCCCTCACTATTATGAACGACAGACCCCAGCCCAACACCAATATCAATCCTAGTAGCTGCATCGACATTCAACTTTACCCGGTTACATGCAGGAGGGATCCACGAAACATTCGAAGAGGAAGAATGCACTCTGACAACTAAATTTCTAACGGCTTTATGCTAATCTTGGAGATAAGATAGTTCAACCTGAATGACCTCGTTTTCTTCAAAGAGCTTTCCTTGGAAACAAAGCATATGTTGATTATGTTGGCTTGCTTCAATATCCCACATCGAAGAAATAACAAAGGGAATGAAGGTTTTTTTGTTATAAATAAAGTCTTAATTTCTTTAGTTTAATCATCTCAAAATTGTCTACTCATCTCTTATGCAATTTTCAATATTTCTCTCTCTTTTATAATATTTTACTTTGTAGTCATTTTCTTAGTGAATATAATTTTGGTAATGTCCGAGAACGTATGCATAATTGGTCGAACTTCGTTAAATTCTGGTGTTCTCATTTTTGTCTTTATTTTTTAATAGTTATTTTGTAGGGTATAGTTGTAGTGATATATTGTGTTGTTAAATTATTATTAGGGTGATTTTATCTAAGGAGATTGAATTTTAAGTGGAACCGCTTGTGACCCATCCAATTTTTCCTGGGAATCAACTATAGTGTGGTTTTACAATACAATCTTTCACTCTCTATTCATCTGCTGCAACCACAAAGCATATATCTTCTTCCTTATGTTAATGATATGTTGATAGCTTCAAAAAGTCAAACAAAAATTGAGAATTGAAGACTCAGTTGAGAAAAGAATTTGAAATGAAGGATTTAGGCGAAGCAAAGAAGATTATTGGCATGAAGATTATCAGAGACAGAAAATCGAAGAGGCTTTGCTTGACTCAGAAACAATATTTGAGAAAGGTACTACAATGTTTTGGCATGAATGAAAATGCAAAACATGTTAGTACTCCGCTTGCTCCTAATTTTAAACTGAATGCCTCTATGTCACCGAAAAATGATGCAGAACGGGAGTATATGTCAAAAGTACCGTATGCAAGTGTTGTTGGTAGCTTGATGTATGCTATGGTCTGCACAAGGCCCGACATTTCACAAGCAGTTGGAGTTGTGAGTAGGTATATGCATAATCTAAGAAAGGAGCATTAGCAAGCTGTGAAATGGATTCTACGGTACATTAAAAATACCATGGATTTTGGATTGATATTTGAGCAGAAAAGCAGTCAGTGCGTAGTCGGTTATTATGATTCAGATTATGCTGGTAATCTGGATAAATGTCAATCAACTGTTGGTTATGTATTTACTCTTGCAAAGGCACCAGTTAGTTGGAAGTCTACTTTTATAGTCAACAGTTGCTCTGTCTACTACAGAAGTAGAGTACATGGCAATCACAGAAGCTATAAAGAAAGCAATTTGGCTTCAAGGGTTGCTTGGTGAACTGGGAATCGAGCAGAAGTACGTCAAAGTACATTGTGATAGTCAGAGTGATATCCAGTTAGCAAAGAATCAAGTTGATCATGCAAGGACGAAGCACATCGATGTTCGATATCACTTTGTGAGAGAGATTTTAGAAGAAGGTGGAGTTAGAATCCAGAAAATTCATACCACTAAGAATCCTGCTGACATGATGATAAAAGTTGTCACTGCGATCAAGTTCCAACTTTGTTTGGACTTGATCAATATTGCTAAAGTTTAATATTGAATTTGAAGACACTATCAAACGCTGTTTGAGGAGAGATTAAAGATGTTGAAATTCGCCAAGGTGGAGATTTGTTGATTATGTTGACTTACTTTGATATCCCACATCGGAGAAATAACAAAGGGAATAAATGTTTTTTTTGTTATAAATATAGCCTTAATTTCTTTAGTTCAATCATCCCAAAATTGTCTACTCATCTCTTAGGTAATTTTCAATATTTCTCCCTCTTTTGTAATATTTAACTTTGTAGTCTTTTTCTTAGTGAAATATAATTTTGGTAGTGTATGAGGACGTAAGCATAATTGGCTGAACCTCGTTAAATTCTAGTGTTCTTATTTTGTATTTATTTTTCAATAGCTATTTTGTAGGATATAGTTGTAGTGATATATTGTGCTGTTAAATTACTATTAGGGTGATTTTGTCTAAGGAGATTGGGTTTTAAGTGGGACCGCTTGTGACCCATCTAATCTTTTCTGGGAATCAACTATAGTGTGGTTTTACAGTACAATCTTTCACTCTCTATTCACCTATAAATTTATTAGGTAAGTTTGGTGGGTGAAATATTACCCTTATTCCACAACACATACAACTTAAACAAGTTAGGTTAAGGTTTGAGATAATAGGTGAAAATGAACTTATTGTAATATTAAAGTGATATCTGGCTAATTACTTGATACAAAATTTGACAATTTGATAAATTTATGGTAAAAAATGTTTGATAAACACTTGGGTTTATAATAGTTTGAATTACATTTGTTAGTAACTTGAGTAGAAAAAATATAATTTAGAAATTAAGGGAAAAAAGTACGCAATAATTATTTATAGAACTCTATAAAATTGATGCCAACTCTTATTTTTTTATTGCCCTTCTTGTTGTTTGATTGAGTATTTAACTTCACAAAATTTTATGTTGTCCTTTCACTTTAACAATACAAGACAACATTCTTCATTACTTTAAAAAAAAATGAGAAAATATATATAAACATATGAAATTTAATCATATGCTTATGGATTTTACTAAAAAAATATAAAAATTTTTTTGATAGTTTCTCATTATCACCCTTTAATATATTTTGATATGTAGATATCATCATAAGTCATAATTAGAATCATAAATTTTTAAAATATGATTCATTTTTCCCCTTAACTTTGCATGGAGGTTCAATTAAGTGCTTTTTAACTTTTCAGCCATTTTACCATAGAACTTATTTATTTTAAGCCAATAAAATCCTTTTTAGACTAGATTAAGATGCATGAGTCACATTCTATTATGCTTGTAACTTATAGAACTTTATGAAAATGTTATGCTTGTATCAAATGGAAATGTTTTAGAGCCAATTTATTGTGTTGTATTTTGGTGCTAAAGATTTTTACCTTACAAAATAATTATTTAATTATTATTATTATTATTATTATTATTATTATTATTATTATATTCCCTCTCTTTTGATTTCCCTTTAATTCCCTAACTAACTTTTTTCTATGCCATAGTTATTCACTATCTCATTATTCAAAAAAATCGATCTGAAATAGTATCGCACATAAGAATGATGTTTGTTGCTTTAGAATTTTACCTTGATCTCAAGTTAAATGCTATCGTTTCCACTCATTCTCTTTTTTGTTTTTTGTATCTCATGTTTGTGATTAGGGTTTTGATTTATGCTCATATGGAGACTCGACCACCGTTATAATCAACATCGATGCAAACACCTAAGATCCACCTAAAGAGACCCACAAGTGAAAGTGACTATCTTTCCACAACTTCACCATTAAGTAAAAGGTAGTCCAAATCTAGGCCCTCAATAAAGAGATGGAAGGGCTTTTTGCTCAAAATTATGAATCATAAAGTTGAGATTGTAAGTGAGACTTATAACAATACAACATGTTGAATGGGATGGTGGTATTGTTTATGGAGGAAAGCCACTTTTCAATCTCCAAATTAAGCCACTCGTCACAAGTTAGCTAATGAGAGAGTCAAGAATACATCTAATGTCACGCTGGTGATGGTCAACAGTGCAATATTATTTGTTAGTCAGAGAGTGATGCATGGTGTACGTAATGTGGATGCTAATGTTTTTTAGGATGATAATTGAGTTTGTATTTAGTGTTGGAAGGAATATAACATTTTTCTTTTTTGTTAATGGTAATATGATGTGGTGTTTCTAACTGTTATGCTTGTATCTTTTAGAATTATTTATAAGTCAATCGATTTTTAGAGTAATCCCTAATTTATTTCTTCTTTTGCTCATATATGTCACTCATACTCTTATGCTAATGTATATCACTCATGCACCTTAATTTAATTTGGTCTAAAAGGATTGTATTGGCTTAAAATAGATAAATTCTATGGTAAATGGCTGACAAAATTTAAAATGGCTTAATTGAACTTGAAATTGAACCTTATTCCTAATTTTTTCAAATCTTGCAAACACATAAAAACAATTTCAAATATATAAATTCATTTGATTTATATAGAATCTCTTCATTATGTTATTAATTCAATTTGTTTATTTCTATTTTACTTTTACTAATTATTGTATATATAACCTATTATTGTATACTTTAAATATATTTATTTTTTGGGTTTATTCAGGTTTGTTTATTTAGATTTAAAAATTTTATGTGTATTTTATTTTTAATAAATTATCTCAAATTTGACTAGATTTATACATCTAGATATTAGATTTATTATTTTTATATCTTTATAGATATAGATTTAATATTTGTGAATTTTTATTTTATTTTTATTATTATTTTAAGGATTATATTTTTTTCATGAAAGTTTATTCTTTGTTTATGGGAGTTTATTCTTTGTTTATGAGAGTTTTATTTCTCATTGAGTTTCTAATTTTTTCATGTCCACTTTGATAGTGAACTCTACTTTATTAATAATATTTAAGTTAGCAGACTCATTTATAGACCATGAGAGTCTCTTTGTGATTATAATAATCATTGAGTTGAACTCATTTTCTATCGAATTATAATTTCAAGTGCTCAATTATTCTGATTAGAGAATGTATATTTCACTTTTTTATATATATATAATTTCATACTTTTTGATGTATCATCATCATCATCTTCATCATTATTATTATTATTATTATTATTATTATTATCATCATCATCATCATCAAGTTATATAATTTATTAATTTTATGAATAAAGTCTATATTTTTGTAAAATGAAGTTGAGGCAAACACACAAATCAACATTGAAAGATTTATATATAATTGAAAGAAAAGAATAGACTTATTTCTCTCTTCCCTGCTAAATGACTCTTTTTTTACAAAAATATTTTTACCAAATTATAAAGCTGGCAATAAAAATTCATCAATTAGTTTTAACAATCAATCAAATATTTAAAAATTTGTGTGTGACAATAGACTTTAATTTAATAATAATAATAACAATAGCAACAACAACAATAACAATAATAATAATAATGATGATGATGAAAAGACATAACTTTTGCAAACACATTTAAATAGCCTTTAACCATTATATTATATGTGTTTTTTCCTCTTTCCTACTTGATTAATAATTTCACTAATCCATGATTTTATTAGCAAATTAGAAAATTCACATAAATATTCAAAATGGTCATTCAATTCATGCAATTAACTCAATAAGTAATTATATGTTGTTGGTCTAGGATACTCAATCCTATGATTAAAACCTCTTTTGATCTTGACAAAGTAGATTGATCATCACTAATGTTTCAAATAAGTGTTGTTTTTGCAGAATTGAATCATTCCCTCTAGAAGAAATAAAGAAGTTGAT